>JBBMKC010203824.1:0-13761 GCA_037834085.1 Bipalium vagum
CATAAATAAAATAATAATAATATTAAAAATATTGTTATTATTATTATTTATGATTTTTAATCTTCTTAATAATTTTTGACATTTAAATTTTTAATCTATTACCAATTTAAATCTTTATTTGTTTTAAACGTAACTAAAGATCAAGATCGATGCTTTCCGTTAAAAAATTTATGAACTTTGTCTATTATTGGTGGAGAAAATAGTAATAATTTATTTAAAATATTTTCCAATATTAACAATTATAAATAGGTTTGAAACAAAAATTCATTTTTGTTCTCTTACTGTTTTAATATTCTTCAAACTTTTCAATAAAATCTCACCCATTCTCAAGATCACTTAGTTCATCATAAATCTTAAGACAGAATATATCATATTCTGTCCGAAAGCAATGTCACTGTTTATAGCAAGACTTCCTATAAATTTAATACATCAATCAAAAATTTCTCTTTAGTTTGGATGTGAAGTCATAAAGATTAAAGAATAATTAATTATTTTTTCATTAATGAATTAAGAAAAAAAGAGATTTTAGGTCATTGTCTGTGTGTTTGCTTGGAATTTTTCGTACGTCTACCTATAATTTCTAATAAAAGTCTCACAAATTCTCTGTGATGTTCACGTTGTTACGATTGAAAAATGTCTAAGTAATTGGTTAAATTAATATATTTACTATACTTTTCAAATACATTTTTAACTGATGCTTTGGGTCCACCTCACCATTTCATCAATCTATTAATGATTATTGTATTTAATTATTTATTTATTGATCAATAATTATTATATAGATCTAGTTGTTTTAATTGGAGTGCGATACATTATTAATTTGATTAAATAATGAGTTTCAATAAAATTATTTATAAAAAAACATTTTAAAAATTTAATAAATATAATTATTAAATATTTTAATTTACATTTTTGAGAAATTTATATATTTTAAATATTAAGTTTTTACTATAAAATAAAACAGAAAATTTTGTTTGTATTATTTTTTTTGATTTACTTGTTTAAAGTCTGTGAATTTATTATTAGAAAAAATTATTTAAAACAGTAATTTCTTTTAAATTCGATTTTTAAAATAGTTTTATCTTACTAAGCTTCCATATTTTATAAAATGTCTTAATTTAAACATTATAAAAAAGTAAAAAATGAAATGGAAAAATAAATGGCAACTAAGACATTGGGTATTTATTATTTCTGAATTTAGTACGATTTTCACAGACATCAATAATTTATTTATGCAAATTTTTATATAATTATTTAAGTATTATATATTTATCGTTGTTTAAATCGATCTCTTAGATTTCTTATTTGAAAAGAACGGAAGATGAAAATTTTCATTATCGCAACGTTTTACTTTATTACTTCAGCAAAGTGAAAAATGCAACTCAGTGCACAAAACATTTTATGACGTACATGGAGACAAAGCTATAAAAATTAGGCCTTGTCACAATTGGTTTTCAAATTTTTGTGA
Organism: Bipalium vagum; assembly: GCA_037834085.1. Taxonomy (NCBI): domain Eukaryota; kingdom Metazoa; phylum Platyhelminthes; order Tricladida; family Geoplanidae; genus Bipalium; species Bipalium vagum. The sequence goes on from JBBMKC010203824.1 coordinate 1,469, forward strand.
TTGACATTTTTCTTTGAAAGATGAACCACGTCTGTCTGGTCGTCCATTACTCATTTCAGATGAACAAATCGAAAAATAATAGAAAGGGATCGACATGTGACAACACATCAGATAGATCAGTCAATACTTTACAAAATAATTTTATTTATTTTTTTAAAAATTTCTTTTCATTATAGTCAAAAAAATAAAAAATTACGTAGTTACCAACCAAATAGAAAATCAAAATATTCTATATGAAAAAAAAATCATTTAATTTCGACATACAAAGCACAATAGCCAAAATAATTATTTGTTTGTTTTTTTATAACGATCACAGATTATTTAATAATTAAATAAATAAGATTTTTGTATGTTGGAATAATGTGGCTATAATAGTACTCATACTTTTATGTTCTTATTTGTATTTTCAATATAAACCATATTGATCCGCTCCGTACACTCCATGTAATTTTTAACGAATTCTTAAAAATTTTCCTCAATTTAGGTGGTAAGAAAAACTACTTTATCTTGTCAACAGTTTTCTTCTAAGTCTGCCAAGTACTGTTATTTTTGGATTAGCATATCGTTCTCTGTGAGAATTGTATGGATACTCATTTCTCATACTTTCGATCAAAATCTGACTTGATAATGGCTGTCATTCGTTGTTCCGAGTTACAACAGTGTTTTATATTATTATTTGATCATCCAGATTATTTGTTTATTATTTCCGTTTTTCGCTAAAACCTTTTGCCAAAAATTCTCTGATTAGCTTTCCTGAGAATCCTTTTGAAATAATTAATTATTCTCTTAGTGGAAATAAATAAATTATTAATATTAAAAAATCGATCTTTATTATTTATAATTATTATTTATTTTATATAATTATAATTATATGATAAAATGTTGCTATTATTTTCACTTTCCATTGTGATTCTGTGTTTTATGAACTAATGAGTTTTAAAAATAAAGAATAATTGGAGTTTTTTGTTTTAATTACCAAGTAGATATTTATTTTAAAAAAGATTTCATTTCCTTCAACTTTAAATCTCATAAAGCTGTTGGTTTCTGTACTATTTTTGACTTTCATTTATTTGAACCATGTTTTACTGTTTAAATAAAATCAGTTCATATAATTAAAACAATAAACAATAAACATTTTCTTAAGAACTTCAACGTTATTTAGAATTAATTTTAGGCTGACAATTTATCAAATGTCATCCGTGAGAGACCAAGGAATTTGGGAATTTTTTTGTCAATGAAGCGGTGTTTTTTGTAAATAAAAGGGGATCTTTTGATCATCGTTTTATGTGTCACAAGTATTAATTTACAATGGCCTTAAATTTTTCCGAGGACATGGGAGCTGTTAAAAATGCTTGACATTCCAGAAGACCTCCAGAGTCAACGGATAATGAAAACATTAAAGAAATCAAAAATCTAATTCAAACGATTGACAACTTAAAATTAGGGAAATATCAGAATGAAGTAGAATATTAATATATTAATATCAGTATATTATTTTCAAGATTATACAGGAACACTTAAATGCTATGCAAAGGGAGACCTTTCTAAGCTGTTAAAAATCTTTTTCCATGGATTGTTGATAATGTTCTTGAATATGTCAGCACTACACAGAACCAAGGTGATCAGCAAATGACAGGTGTATGAAACAAATGAAGAATAGAAAGATTTTATAGAATGGTGACAAAAATGAATTAAAACTATTCTGAAAGAGATCTGGAATTGTGATGAGTACACAAGACGTCTACAGATATATTTATATATATATTATATATTTCTCGAAATATTTACAACAACGTATTAGTACAAAATTAATTCTCCTCGTATATATTTTCGAGTTTTTTATAAACTTTATTTTGATACAATTATGGCTGTCAATTCTACTTTTTTCCGATTCTGGCAATCAGTTAAGCCAGCAGCTTAACCAGTAACATTTAATACTTGAGATGACATTTTAAATATTACGAAAACTGCCTTCAACCTGTGTGATTCGGAAAACTGAAATGTTTCAATAATTCATTTTTCTGGATTCCCTCTGGCAACACTGCCGAACAAGCTGGCTAAGCCATTCAATGAACTTTAATGGGCCAGAAATATAAATAGATTCCAATGATCAAAATAGATCGACCATGAATTTGTTTTGAACCCTATTCAAAACCTGTACCTGTTAATGACAGAAAATCAATTCGTTCAAAATTTTGGAGGGGTACCACGCAATGTCTCAAATATAATTAGAACAAATTAGAGTGAACAATGATTTGATCTTTCCACTGTGTGACCAGAGCCAATTTTTTTCGATCAGTGATTTCACAATGGTTTTCCTAATGTCTCTAACAGATTGGAGTACCATGTCTTTTGAGTAGAAATTAATTTTAGGAAATTATTCCAAGATCTCTTTTATCAATTTTATGCTTAATTATTTTTTAAAGAATTAAAAAAGAAAATTAAAAATGAAAATTGAAAATTATTTTTCACTTAAGCAGCTGATAAATTCTTCTATTGCATGTTGCTAAAAGTTTTCTTTCATATAAAGAGTATAAAGTTTGTTATAATATTATAAATTATATAATATTATGATATTATAATACATATTATGCTGTCTGATTCTAATGAAAAATAAAATCATAATTAATTCATTAACGTTGAGATAGAATATTAAAATACCTACGATATGATTTCTTAATCAATCAATTCAATTGTTTTTATCTATATAATATCTATATAATATCTATATATAAATTATTTTGAAATAATTAAACAAAAAGAAGATTAATTATGAATCATCCTAATAATAATTATATTTTAATATTATTATAGTAAATATTATTTAAATTTTAAATTTATTATTAATATATTATTACTTATTTTTATTCCTTTCTAACTAATATAAAATATTGTTTTATAAAATATTTATTTTTATTATTAATTAAAATGTTAATAATATTGTATATCCAAATATGTTCTTTTCGATTTATAAGAAAAAAGTTCAAGTCAATATTTTTAATTTTAGATATACTTATTAAAATACAATTCTTCATTTTATATGATCTTATCCCAATTGTTTTGCAACTTATTATTGCCATTGCCTTAAAATCTCTTTTCTGATTGAGGAAAAAATTGGGCACTTCCAGTCTTAGATCCATGAAAATCGATTGACCAGAAATCAAACGAATATGGTGTACGGCACGTGATCTCCAACCGACGTTGCCTGATCTTGTCCACAGTTATTTTTGCTACATGCGGCTACTTTGTGTCTTTAGTAAAACGAGCTTTATTTCTATTCAATTACACCGACTGTATTGTCTAACAATTTTTCTATGTACTTTTTCTGATTGAGCACTTTGTGTCAGCGGATATTGTTTATTTTGGTTTTGGGAGATCACGGTGAATGATTCCTTCAAAAGTCTACCAAGCTTTTCTGGAATAGTTCAGCCTTTGGAACTCGTGGCAAGAGATCCATAAGAGATAATTACTGATAATCTCTTTGGTTTAGAATACATTACCAACTTCTCATTGGATGTTACCATTTCATGGAAAATGGGTTTTTTAGCCAACTAAGATGAGAAGAGCATATTGTCAGTCTCTTGAATATTTAATAATAATAATATTTTAATGCTATTATTATAGTAAATATTATTTATTATATTTTTTAATTATTCTTAATATTATTATCTTTTTTTATTCTACCTAGTTAAATAAAATAATATTATAATAAATAAAAATGATAATAAAAATAAAATAAAATAGATTAATAATAATATATATTAATAATAAACGTTAATAATAATATATATATTAATAATTATAATGATAAAGTAATAATAAAAGAAAGTAGGAGTATTTCATCATCATCATAAAAAAATTTCAAAAAATATATAAAACATTTCTAAAGATATTTATTTCAAATTTTTGAGCATAAATAAAATTATTTTTGATTTATAATTTATCACAGTATATTTTTTCTGACTTATCATTAATTATTTATTTAAGAATTTCTTAAAATCAGATCATTTAAAAAATATTTTTCAGAAATTATTTTCAATTGTCAAAGTGCCTGAAATATATAATAAATCAATTTTTTTAGATTAATATCTGTAAAAAATGAAAAATTTAACATTTTTTTTGTTTTCCTCACTTATTTTATTTTTCATAATGTTTGGTACAGTTGACACTTACATGCAAAAGTGGAAGTGATCACCAACTCTTTGACACAAGGAACGTTATAATCCGTCAATTTGCTTTTCATTATCAAATAGTCGGAAATGATTTGGGCGGTGATGTCCTCTTCTTGCAGTTCAGCCTCCTTTTCATTAATATTTTTGTACAGCTTCTGAATTAAGGAATCGGATTTGAACCTCTCGACATTCGAGTTCACTCCAACATAATGAATATTGTCAAAATTAGGACTCTTCAATAAAATAAAAAAAAACAACAGTCGGCCAATTGAATCTAATTGAAACAAATATACCTTGGTTTTCAGCGTCAACGGCTTTTCGTCTGATTGAAGTGGAATTTCAACATTGTTTGAATGGAAGATGGACATTAAACTGGAATCATTGAAATGTAAGCAAAGCGAAAGCAATTTGGAAAATTTCATGAAACCGATTATCTCGTCCGTTGATTTAGCCATACCATATAATTGATTGTCAATTAGTATTATAATACACATGGGAATTTCCTGTCTATTTTTCAGCAGTATTTGACAAAATGAGCAAAATTCCACCAAAATCTTCAAGTCCGTTGTACCGGTAGCGTCGACGAAAGTGACAACAAAAGATCGATGATTGCCTTCATAGTTGTCCAACTGGGAAAGAAAATGAATAACGCAATTGAATTCGGACATGAGAAAAGCTTGCGTAGACGCTTCTCCATAAATATTGTACGATTTCAAAAAGCCTTTCAAATTATGCGTCGGGGAATGCAAAACGCAACAAATGAGCTTCAGGAACAGATACAACAATATTATGATACAGAAAAATAAAATAATGGCAAAAAAACTGAATGCAATAAGAGTTAGACTATTGTTAAAAACGGTTGATATATTCAATTTATAAATCTTCAATATCGTTCCAAGACTCAACGAACAAATCAGTGCTACAATAAAATAGACAAATGTTGGCAAACAACAGATTCGTTTGAACGTTTTGTCTCCATAATCTGAAAGGGGGAAAATCATCAATCATTAAAACAAAATGGAAAATATTAAAACAAAAAATTCCAACAACAAAAAAAAACGAAGAAAAATCCGACCTTGATTCAGAGACGCTTTGAGAAGTCTGATGAACAAATTGTTATAATTTTTTTCTGTGGACATCCAAATATTTTCAATCAGTTTCGCAACGGCATGGAAATTATTGGAATAATTACTTAATACCAAATGAGTATAAACGAACCTAAAAATTGCCCATGATAAAAATCGACGTTCAATATTCAAATTTCCCAAGAAATTACTTCAATTCATTAGAATTGAATTCATTACCCTGAGATGGATTTAGGAAAAATAATTTCAACCACAACTTGAAAGATTGTATCGAATTATGGACGACAAATCCAGCTTGCAGAGCCATTTTCCACTCTTGGCAGTACGTGCCAATCAGTATCAGAGCTGTTTAATAAAAGAAATCATTCTAATTATACGGATAAAAATTGAATAAAGCCTGCAATTACATATGCCAATAAAGAGAACAGTCAATATTGTAAAGCCAACAGCCAGCCCAACTTCCCAAGAAATTATCAGGCCACAGAGATATCCAAATATGACTGATATTAACAAAATCAAAAACGACAAAAACGGCGTTAATTTGAACTTGAAATTATTGATTGAGGACAGTAAATATTTCTTTTCGATAAAATCTACGGTTGTTATTACGGTTAAAAAAACGGACGACAATTAAAACAAAAATAAAACCCCTACCTTTCAGTCGAATGATATTATGACCTCGAAGAAAATTGGCATATTTGAAAAATATTCCAATTATAAATGAATAGTTCGATTGGCAGAGAAGAATGCTGTCAATTAACGTTTCGAAGCATTCTCCGGAAAAATTCGATTCTTTGCTCATACTGAATCCATCTAGAATAAAGGAAGAAAAGTTGTGGCAAAAAAATCGAATCGGTCCTCAATACTTGAAAGCCTTTCTGAAACATTGGAACTTTTCTCGTTCTCGTTTTGATAGTTGCCTTTGATGGTTTCATTGAACAGACGTTTCTGATCGGAACTTGATTTGGATTTTTTGTCTACACAATTGCCATGTCGAAGGGCCAACGTCCGTGGATTTTCTTTTATCTAAAACAGATGATGGTAAAATGAGAGGAAGTTAGTCCAGAAAACGTATCATTGTTCAAAACTGACCTGGTGTGGCATGGCTGTGGATTCTCCATCATCCAATAACATTTGAATTATTTCATTATTCTTCATATAAGAAAATTTTGTCATAAAAAAATTTATTATACATTAATTTTCTTTAAATTCAAATATTTCTGATGACTTCGTTATACTGTAACAAATTGTTCTTGTTAAAAATTAACGACCAATCGAATTTGACAATCGAAAATTATTTATATTTTTAGTAACAATTTAAACAAATGTAGAAATAATAAAATAATTTCTTCTCCAGTCAGGGAAGAAATATAAGTTTTTCTATTTAGGTAATTCTACAGAAAAAAATAATTACTGTTTGGAATTAAATCAATAAGTAAATAATTTAGATTCTGGTTAATATGCCGAAATTTTGATATTTATGCACCTAAAATCTTTTAAAATTTTTGACATTTAAATATGTTAGACTTTAAATAAGTGTTGCATTATTAAATATTTATTTATTTTCAACAAGTATAATTTCCATTTGGCCCAAACTACTTTCTGTAAACTTTTATTTGTAAATATAATTTACTTTTCTTATTAAAAATTTATAATGGTTATTCAATTGGTATGACAGGAATATTCTAATTATTATTTACCTATGTCATATACATAAATTAATATTTAATGAATAACGCCTCTCAGTTCATATGATAATAAAGTAATGTGATAACCAGATAATAGATGAAAGTATTCTGAATATACCAATGTATTCTTCATTCTGTCTGGTATGATATTTTAATAATATATATAAAATTATATTTTATATGTAACAGAATTTGAAAAAAAATTATATCTTTTGTCTCGTAACAATAAAATTATCTAGTTGGCTGATTCTACAGATCTTAATAATATTATTTTGTAATATTATTGAAATAATTATAATACTGATTGATTATTTTATTAATAATTGATTATTAATTTTTAATTTTTCTAAAATGTGCACAAATAGATTACCAAGGTAATTTATAATTCGTTTATTAATTAATTTATACACAAAAAAGCAATTTCTAATTATATTTTACATTTATTAATTTTTTGTTAATTATTTCTGGGAAAAAATGAAAAACTATATGAAAAAAGACAAGATATTGTTCGAAACAAAAATACAAATGAATTTTGTTTGAATTAACTGTAATTAAAATGATATTTATTCGCCAATTATGGATGAAGACATCTCCATGGTGGAATTTTTATTTCGAACAGAAAAGATAATATATAAAGTTATTATTAAAAATACAACTTGTTCTGTTTCTGTCCTAAACTTGTCAAATCTTTTATGAAATACAGATGGGAATTAACAGAAATGATTAAATAGAGGGACCAGTATTATGATAATTGGAGTCCAACAGATAGAAAACATGCTTTTAAAAAGGGAGATATTTTACTGACATTTTTTAATATTTTAAAATTTGTGACATTTTAGGAAAATCCTTCAAGTTCTCAAAATGTCTGTATCGTTGCTAATAACGTATTATATTACATCTTCCAATTTTATGAGTCTAAGTTTGCAATTTCTTCAGACATCGATAATCTAATAAACATCTGGAATACATAGTTCCACTTCATTGGGGTTATTCAAATTAGATCTCTATAATTTATTCTTTTCGATTAATTTACAATCTTGAATAAAAGTTTTATGGGAAACCAAAATAGCTCGTATACATTTTTTTATACACAGGGTTGACAGACAAATCCCGCTCTTGGAGACAATGATATTAAGTATGTTGTTGAATCAAATTCAAGTGTAACATGCTCAAGGCTTGCTCAAGTTTTCAATGTAGATGATAAAATCTTTCGATGGCAATTTTACCAGATGGGAAAGACGTGGATGTTGAACAAATGGGTGCCATACGAATTGTCAAAGATAAATAATCAAGCTTTCTTATCATTTGTTCTGCAAACTTATCACGAAAAGAAATTATTCTTGACTAGATAATTTCTTAAATTGAAACGAAAAGTTAATATTATATTCAAACTGTATGTGTTCATTGGTTATTATCAACTGATCCAATACATCTTACTCCAAAGACTTCGTTGCATCCAAAAACGTTTTTATAGAAAAAATTGCTGTTGTAACAAGACAATGCGAGACCACATATCAAAAAAACTAAGCAGTGAAAATGTATTGAAATTGGCTGGACATTGTTGTCACATCCTCCATATTCTCCTGATATTTTGCCAACTGATTACCATATTTTTCTTGGGTTTTTTTATGGGGCATAGGCAATTCGAAACTCGGTTTGAGATAAAAAATGTAGACTGTCAATTTTTAAAATAAAAATCAGTGGAGTACTATACAAAAGGCATACAAAATTGGCGTCACATTGACAAAAGGTCATAGTGAGATAACTATTTTGATGAAAGTGTGTTACTGTTTCATATTTTGTAAACCTAATGATGTATCAGGTATTACTTTAAAAATTCAAAATTTTCTTTAAGTGTTAAAAAGTATTAAGCATTTGATAACTTAGTTGGTGAAGAGCTGATTTTTGGCTCTTAAGTTAAATAATTTGAAAATTAAATATCGTAAAACATCTCATGTGATCTCAACACCGATTTTTCAAAACTGAAAATGCGGTTAGATAAAGCTATTTTGTTTTTATTAAATGATGTTAATGATTCTCCTTTCAAAATTTGCTTAATTTACTTGGAAACATTCTCGATTGAATTGAAATCGGAAATTTTCATTTATTCCATTAATTACAAAACAGATTTTGAATTTTGAAAGCTGATATTTGTATGGCTGTCATGTTCTATTTTTAGAAAACCTTCAACCAATGGGAAAATGATTAATCAACCATGATGTCTTTAAATAAATCTGATATTTATTCAACAATGCGTCTCATCGTTTTATTTTGCTTTACATATGAAGTACGTCTCAAATCTTAGATAATAATAACAGAAAGTTATTTGCTGTAGTCAGTGATATTTTTTACTTAATATTGAATTTTAGATTAATATTATTGTTCTAGTAAAAACAAAAACTGTCCGTGTTTTACACAAAAAACTCAAAATTTATCTTTCAAATTTCAATATTATTAAGTTTTTTTATTCTTTGTTTTAATAAACCAATAATAGATTTACAAAATAATAATTTTGTTAGTTTTTTTTATTAACAAAGTCAGATCAGTAGAGGGTGGACAGGTTTGATTGATAATTATCCATGACTTTCATATCAATGAAACTAATGATCGATTCAATGATAAATAAATCATATTAAAATGCATCGGCTACTCTGATAGACTAATCTAATGAGACACTTAAAAAAATGAATATAAAATTGAAATGCATTTTTTTGCTTTATCAATTTTTAGAAAACTCAGTAAGCTCATTTTGCATCGAAAAATCTACAGAAATATTAAAAAAGGAAAATAATATATAATCATGGGAAAATGGTTGCAAGACACTCATAAATGTCACTCAAAAAATAAAGGTAGAATAACCGATTATGGTATTGTGATTCTGAATGAACAAAATAATGAGGAAACCCCGTAATATATCATCCTCGATGAATACAATATTTTAGAGAGAAATATCACATCGTCAACGATTTTACCATAATCAGCAATTTTTTTTTCAAAAATTGTTATTTGATCTGTAGACCAATATTTTTCTGAGATAATCAATGATATTCAGTGAATGTGTGGGGTTCTCTTTCTACTTTATCGAAAAATCATTACATCTCAAGGGATTACTATGGTGTTTAAAACAATAATTAATAGTAAAAACAATTTTTTGTAGGATAATAAGAAAAAAAATTATAACCACAGTCATTAATATTATTTGATCTTCGTGTATGGTTGGTGACTGTGCTTAACACCTTTTTACAATAGATTAAAACAATCACTAAGATTTTGAAGTCACATGAATATATATTAACCATAAACATAAGATAGTAGAAAAAATAATTCAATAATTAAGACAATGGAAGTACTTTTAAAACCTATCTAGAAACAGATGTGAAACTATTATTTATAATATTTATAAAAATTATTTTCAAACTTTAATTACTTTAGATTGACTCAAGGAAAAGATAAGGAAAGAAAATCAAATGAAAATTGAAAGAAACACCAACTGTAATAATCAATAGTTACGATATTAATTAATTTATTAAAACAATCTCAAAAGAAATATTTATTTTATCTTTAAGAAATATTTATAAATATTAATCCGTTTTCTCAAATTAAATTACCTAAAAATAATTTGTTTTAATGATCCTGACTGGAAAATATTTATTGAAATAAAAAATACATTAGTTTTAATTTAATTTACTTTTTTTGATTTAAATTCATTATATTTTTAAGTTTTTAATTAATGGATATATTTATTAATGTTTTTAATTTTTGAAATATTTCATTTCGTAAATTTTTTTCTTTAATTAAAATGAAAATGAATAACTCTTTAAATATGAAAGAAAAATGATTTTTAATTCGTGCTATTTTACATTGAAATATTTTTCTATGATAAACTAATTATTAATTAACAGTAACCAAAAGTTTTATATTTTATTATTTTGTTTTTAAAAAGATATAAAAATTAAATTTTTTATATCAAATGGTTTTGCTTTTGTTTTAATCACTTCAGTGTTTTTCCATAAAATTTCGATACAATGTTAACTTTCTATTGATTTTCAATTTATAAATAATTCATTAGAATTGTGTTTATTTTGCCAAACAAAAATAGAAATCATTACAAAAAAAAATTAAATAAAATAAAAACTAAAAAATTAATTATTTAAATTAAATAAATTAAAAGGACTTTACGTGATATTCGTATATTTTAAATTGAGTAAAATTGCAATGAAACACATGAAAATGTTATCCGAGTAATAAAATAATATTATTTTTATATAAGTAATAAGTAATATCCTATTAAAACAAAAATATATTTAATTAAATTTGTTATTTAAATTAATAAAGTATGTAAAATATCCAAAAATTAAACTAAAGTGCGTTTTAAATATTTTCCCATCAATAAAGTATCATTATTGATAAAGAAAACAAAAATTTGACAAAATAATTAATTTTCAGTAATATGTTACATTTTATTTATAGTGATATTTTCTGACAAGTTCATCGAGTGTATACATAATTAGAGTTAATTAAAAATAAAAATAATGATTTCAGGAAAATTTTGATTTTTTATTATTGGGCCAAAAATTATTGGAAAGCCAATTTCAGACAGTTTTCTAGGTACCTCATTAATTATGGCCATTAATTTTGAATTACGTGAAATATTAATTAATTTTATATTGTTTTCATCAACTTAACTCATTTGACATTTTTAATTTTCAGCTTTTAATATGAAAGAAAATTATATTTATTGTATTTTTATTACTTTTAGGGTTATTGGAATAATTGTTAAATTCTAATCTCAGGTTCTCGGGCTCCGAAGCCCTTAAAAGTTTTTATTGATATTGGCTATTCCATTTTTACATAATTGTTGATAAATATTATATTTTTCCATGAATTTTATTATTATTATTATCATTATTATTATTAATATTATTATTATTATTACTTGATACAGATGGATGTAATAATAATAAAGATAGCAACGTACTTGATACAATTAAAGTTTTATTTTCAAGATGCATTGGGCTCTGACAGTTGAATCAAAATTATTAATGGTTTTATATAAATACTATGTCTGAGTACAATTTTCAAAAAAATTACAGGTAAATTTATTAAGTGAAATCAAATTAAATACAATTTTGTTAAAATAGTCCAATTCATATTGACACAGATTTGACACAAAAATCAGTGGAAAGTTACATTGATTCAAAATCGCCATCTTTTTACCGAAATGGAATTCGCGAATTACCTGAAAAATGAATAAAATGTATAGAAAATAATGGAGATTATTTCCCCGATTAATTTATATATATATGTTGTATAAATATATCTTTATCTTATTAATGTTATGAGTTGTG
>JBBMKC010203835.1:0-13760 GCA_037834085.1 Bipalium vagum
ATTATTATTATTATTATTATTATTATTATTATTATTATTATTATTATTATTGTTATTATTATTATTATTATTATCATACTATAAACATAAATATATATTATGAAAATCAACATAAATCATTTTCAGAAATTCAGGTAAAAAAGTAAAAATATATTTTTCAAGCTATTTATCAAATTTGTCAGTTAGAAAAAGATTTTCAAAAAATAGATTTTTTATGTGTAAATAAAAAAATTAAATTATCTTTAAAAATTCCTGACGTTTTTAAGATAATAAAAATAATTGTAAGTTAAATACTTAAAATACAAAGTAACCAAACGTCAAAAGTTATTTTACAATAAAATTCTTATTTTTGAATTTCTCTGAATGCATTAATTTTTATATTATTAAAATATATAATTCCAATCGTCGATGTAAGAGTAACACTAAGTAAAGAAATTAAACATCCAAACTCATACCATTCAGAAGTAATACGTAAATCCATACAATAGATAAAAATATTGATTATTCGTTTATTATTTCATTTCCATTTTTAATTCTTAAAAAATGTAAATAAAGTAAAAACACGGTGAAAAAAGGAATACATTTTAATTTAAGAAAATTTCTTTTGTTAAAAGAAAATTTTAATGATTTTTTCTTCATACCGTTAACTAATATTAATTTAAAAATTAAAGTCTCTGGTTTTCTCAACATGCTTAAAACTGAATCTGAAACTATTGAAGATAAATTTATTAAGCGGTTAAAGTTAATGGAAATATTAATTAAAATCTTTTAAAAAATTTTATATGTTAATTAATTTTTATTAATTATTTATGACTAATATTTATATATTAATTAAAGAATCCATATTTTCTACGAACCTTGAAAGAACATAATTATTATTCGAAACGTCTGTTTTTAGCAAAGTTTTCAGATAATAATTTTAATTTTAATTTTACAGATGATAATGATATATGAATAGTAGGAAGAATTATAGCTTCATGATTACTCTATTAGAAAGATTCATTGAAATTACGGTGGCGTATGATGTACACGTTATTATTGGAATAAGGGGATGATGATAAATTGGACACTCAAATGCATTAGTTTTTGTTTTTTAGGCATTTGTAATTATACGACTGGAGTGATTATGGCAAAATATTTCTTAATAATATTTATAATAAATAATAACATAATATTAAAATATAATAATATTAATATAATAAAATATAAATATTATAAATTATAATAAAATAAACACATTAACTCTAAATATTGTATTTTTTTAAACAATTTAATAGAAGATTTTAAAATTAATAATAAATATTATTATTATTTCTTATGGATATTTATTTTATTTACACATTTATTAATTATATCTGGTGTCAAAGTTATAAAAGCTGTGTAAATCAAATTTTCTCATATCGGTTTGTACATTATCTACATTATGAAATTAATTTGTTATTTTATTTATTTATATTTTCCAAAATTGGATTTAATTTGTAAATGAAAATAAAAGTTGTAATAAATCAATATAAATGCAGTGATATATATATTTTTAAATTAATAGTAATATTATTATTTATCATAATAAATACAGAATATAATATTCAGAAATAAAAATTTATTCCGTAATCTTTCGATTGTGAAATTCAATTTTGTTTTCATTTTTTTTCTTTGTTTTCCTAGCTCTATTTTCAAATTTTATTATTTATTATTATTATTCTACTATTATTTTTTAATCATAATTTATACATGTTATTTGAGATAAATTTGACATAATGAAAAGGTGATTGTTTTCCAATGTGTTATGTGTGTTTACATACACTATGCTTCCTGTAAAAGTTTAATCCCTTTTAAATGTCAGATACGCGATGATTCGATTATGATCACTGCTCAATGCTTTTTGAACACTGAAAATAATTTGGAAGTACAATGGATACTGTGATCTGATTGCATTCAGACTGTTGATATCATGGATAATATGCAGAAGAAAGTATTGGAAGATCTGGTATCGGATTTTGAACTTTGACGTGTGAATTGAATGTTTCAGAATCTACTATGAGACTTGCACTATATGATGACTTCTGTTACTATTCATACCAACTTGCCAGAGGTCAATTTCTTACACAAAACCCCGAGAAAATACTCTGAAAAAGCCAAAGAAACTTCTGAAAAAATTGAAATATCTTGTTGAAACACAAACAGTCTGGTTCTCTTCGGATGTGAAAACTTGTTAGAATCAAAATCACAACACGCAGAACAATAGATGATACTCTTCGAATCATGCAGACTAAATTTCCACAAAGTGTCATGGTTTTCGAGAATGACGTGATGCCTCCGCATTGTTTAAAGAGGGTCTTAGGTTGAATTTCGATGCTTATATGGATTTGCTATCCACTGTAGTTAAGCCATAGATAACAAAGGTAGGCAACAATAGGCCATACCTATGGTAGTCTCAAGTCACACCTTAGACAAAAATGTGAAATAGTTGTCAGACAATTGTCAAGACTTTATCGGTCAAAATGTTTGGTCCCGAACTCCCCAGATTTTAGCCAGATGGACTATTACGTATGGGTTTAACTTAATCAGTTAAATAAAATGCATTTAAACTATTTTGATTACATTTATTATTTTATACATCATTTGCAGTTCAGAAAATTCAATATTGTACGTGGCCTCAAACTTTTGAAAGCTGTTGATGCCGTGGACAGCAAGTCACCTGACCTCAATCCGATTGAGGATTGTTGGTCTTAACTGAAAAAAAGTGTCTCTAAAGTGCACCCAACTTCACTGGATGATCTTAAGTATAGTAATTACTAAAGGCTAAATGACAACACAATAAATAGAAAGTGGTTCTGGAAATTCATTCTTATGTTTGCTTAATCTAAATAAATATTCTGTTTGGAAGTTGCTGTTCAAAAAATTTGATTACAACTATTCAGTATTCCTTTTCCGAAAGAATAGGCGTAGGCTCAAACTTTATCAGCGGGTGGTATGTAGAACAGAATTCATAATAAAATACATCAAATGTTTTTTAAAAATTTTTTCTCTAAAATTTTCTCAATTTTCGTGATACCAGCTCGAAAATACTGTTGAAATTTTTAAAACGAAACGTAACCTGTTTTTGAATAAAATTTCTCCTAGATCCTCACAATTTTATTGTAGTAAAACAATCTTTGACAGTTGACATGTACGTAATTACTTTCCCATTGATTTTGATATACCCGTTGAATAAACAAGATAAATTTTGTTTGAAAAAACACTTATCATTATAATAATTATAATTATAAATAATTATTTAAACAAAGCATTTACGTTGTATAAAGAACACGACCTAAAATAAATAATTGTTATAAAAATAATTTCAGAAAGCGTTTCAGAACTTTTATCAATAAATTTTAATCATTTTATGAAGACCATTTTTAAATTATTTAAATTAATACATTTCAAAATGATGAAATTATTAAAAAATATTAATGAAATCGGTTTTCAGATGACTGTAAATTGTAAAATTCAAAATATTTTAGTGCTACACAATGAAATTCTTACTTATTTTTGGCTTCTAATTTATTAATCAGTTCTTTCTGTGATTTGGCTGTCATGGGCATGTTTTGATTAAAAAGATCTGATCTTAAATGAACTTCAATTTTCGGAGCATCCTTAAATATAAATAAATAATTATAAAAATCACAGCCTCACCAATTTAATTGCTTTTTTCATCATCGATTAATTGGAAAAAATTTTTAATTAAATGGATAAAGCGTTTGATAATAATTAATTGTAATTATTTTCTTGATGTAACATGATTTTCTGGATTTTATCATAATATTAAACGAATAGGAAAATAATATGTAAAAATAATAATAAAATATGGATAATAATAAATAATATATAAACATTATTACTATTGTGCATATATTTATTTTAATTATTAGTTTACAGTTTTTGTCTTTTTAATCATTTTAATATTTTATACTTTCAATAAAATACCAAAATAACAAAAAATGTCATTTATTTCTAAAATTATACATGGTGTGTAAAAGGTAAGAAATTTAAATTGTCATACTGTTAAATATATTTTAAATAAGTCAGCCAATTTTTTACACCATATCATTTATTTATTCAAATTTAATATTTTTCAACAGATACTCCATTAACACTGATACACTTATGCAAGCGATGTTAAAAACAATTCATAGCATTTTTACACATTGTTGAATCTATCATAACTTCTTCTTTGATAATATTTTTAAGTTTTGGAGATTATTTTGTTTCTTTTGTGTATCATTGTCTTCAAATGTCCTCACAGAAAGAAATCGAGAGATGAAAGGTCTGGTGACCTGGCATCCCAACTGAAGAGTCATGCTCTCTCAATCCATCTTCCGTGAAATTTGCTACTTAAATTTCTCTTACTTTAAGGGAATGATGACCAGGATCTCCATCCTGTTGAAAAAATATTTTTGATATATTAGTTCGTCGAGAGAATTGTGGTATGAAGCAAGACTTAAGCATGTCTAAATAGTTTATGCCATTTACATTTGTCTCAAAGAAGAAGGGACCACAAACATCTGACATTGAAATACCCATCCAAACAGTAACTTTGGGGCTAGAGTGGCTTTGTGGGATAATTTTTTAGGAGGCTTAGTGCCCCAAATTCTGCAGTTGTGCCTGTTGACATATTCATTTACATTAAATGTTGCTTCATCAGTACAACTGAGATTTTCCAAAAATGATTCATCATTGTAGGTTTGACTAATAAGAGTTTCACAAATTGTTATTCTTTAATCATATTCTTTCATCATAGATTTTACTAATTTTATCCATTTTCCCTTCTCGTTGTTGGTATATTTTTACAATAATTACAATACAATTCTAATACGTACATTAATATCGATTATTATCTGAAATTTAAATATTAGGTATTTATATTTCAATTTATTCAAACAATTTCCAAACAAAATTTATTTATTAAAGTAATAAAATATGAGTTTTATTTAACATTGATTCTAGGAAAGATTTTTATGATTTTTACAATTAAGTTAGCAGAATACCTAGTAAATAACCCAAATGAAAGTAATACCTGTGGTTCCGAAAATTTAAAAATTATGGATAAAAATCTACAAGATAAAGTTTTGTATGAAACACAGACGTTGACAGTAGCCAAAAAATACGTTTTGATAGTATGCTCCTCACCAATTATATTTAGCAGTCTTCCTATTTATTTATTTTTTGATAAGTTCTGAAGCTGAAAAATCAGATCTACTTTGACTTAAGAATTGTACATGCTACCAAATGATATGCTAGCGGCCTAGATAGGTCACAGTAAGTAACTAGAAGCTTCAAGGTTTCCAGATTTTCAGAATAATAAACACCTTATAAATGCCACAATCAAATCATATTTCAACCGGAAAACCTTTCACAATCACGTTTAAGTCACGTTAACATTTATTAAGGAAATAATTGCACAAAAGCAAATTTAATCCAAAAGGTAATCACCCTCATTCTTTATCAGCTTTTTCTATCTTTCTGGCAAACTTTGAATACTATTATCCCAGGACAACATCAGCTGCGATTCGAATAATTTCATTCTCAACATGAAATTGTTTGTTACCAATAGAATAGGTGGTTATCAGAAGGGGTTAGATCGAAACCATAAACTTGGTGAGGCATACTTTTCCATCTCATTTCCTTCAATTTCTGTGAGTTCAGGTTTGAAAGATGAACAAATCCATTTCCAGGCTAATAAATAATTTTCTTCATAAATGATAGTTTATTTTTAAGCCACCTTCAATTTTTTCATTTGTGGTCATAACAGATCCAAGTCAAAAAATAACCAGCTCTTGTGAGCAGACTTTGATAAATGGTTATGCTCGCCAATTTGTTGCGTTCAGTCAAATAATATGCGACCCAATTTCCAAAATTATTGACTTTTCTCAGCTTGTACAAATGACTTTCAATGGTTCTATAAATAGAATTAAACTTTTGAGCTCTTGGGTTGTCATAGTTGGACATTCTTCGATCATTGTTGAAGGGCGTCATCATTGATCTCTGTATACCGACCAACACTTGGTTGATCTTCAAGGCCAAGATCTCTAGAACCTAAAATTTTGTACCAATTAAAGTATATCGCGTGGCTGATTACTAAATCCTGTACATATCAACTTATGTGCTTTAGCCACATTAGTATTGCTTTTGAAGTGATACAGGATAGAAATACGCATATCTCCTCGAAATAACTTAGTGTCAACCATTGTAGATTGATTATTATTGAATTAATATACTATAAATAAAGTACCAGAGGTCATCAGTATATAACGTATAAGTAAACAGTTTTAATAGGTTCCTTATGTAATTATTATAAAATATTAAATTTATAAAATTAAAGATTCATGTTAAAAAATCTAAAAAATTATTAGCCAATCTGATATTGTTGTATTATTAGCAGTTCTATTGGAAATTAATAAAAATTTCATGATAGAAATTATATATTTAATAAATATTTTTAGACTACAATATTAAGCAATGCTATATGGAATTTGTATTATATTTAACGGTTAATAGAAATAAATATTAATAGTGAATTATTTGTGTGAAAAATATCAAGTAGCATCAATTGACATTTTAAACAATCAAAAACAGAACACTTGACAGCATCAATGACAAAAAATATAAAAAATAGCAAAATTGAAAAAAATATTCAAAGTTTTCGTTACTTGTATAAAGATAGAAATAATTATCTTAAAATGTTCTCAAAGAAAATTAAAGAAATTGTGAAATCGTTTGAATAATATTAGAAAACAATATAAGCACGTACGTTATATTATACGAGAAATAAAGTTATTATAAATGTATCAGAAACAATGAAAATAGTAGAATATTAATAAAATTATGAAAAATTAATTATAATCCTTAAAATTAATTTATAATTATCCATGAGGAGGGTGTATTAATTCTGCTTTAAAATTTTAAAAATCAATGGCTCTAAGATATTTATTATTATACCACTTTTACATTAATCTTCAATTTTTGTTTAAATATTGCATTTGTACTACATTTTAAATTGAATAAAAATTATTGAAATGTATATAACAACGAATAATGAGTTACTTTTATATAAATTATCTTATAATTATGATGAGATTCTATTCAAAATATAATAAAAACCAAAGTGTGTCGAATGAAAAATGACACAGCCTACTAGAAATTTATTTCAAAAAATCGTACAACTTTAAAGAAGCTGCTTGCGCGCTCACCATAAATATTATACCGCATGGAGAATCATAAATGAGTTTAAGAAAAGTTAGTGTAAAGATGCAAAGCCAACAGCATGATCGAAAAAACGGATTTTACTAGATGGTATCTTACTTCAAATAGAAGAGATTATAATTTGCAATCCAGATAATTATGAAAAAAACATTTTATTGATAAATCGCCATTTAACCTGCACTTGCGAAGGCAGCAGGCACGTTTCAAAAAAAGGTGCTCATTATTTAAGAGATTTATGAATAAATCTAAGGTATATGGTTTCGAAAATGCTTGTATCATGTTACATACTGCACGTGTTCATCGTCTGAAAGATCTGGAAGAAATCACTACATCTTTTGGATACGAATTCCATTTCCTTTCCCATTATTCCTACATGCTCAATCCCATTGAGTGCTCTTTTAAGAAAATGCTGTCAGGGAGATATCGAGAGCTGGTGAGAATGGAGATTTGAGTGACTTTATAGTTAGAGAACTCGAAACTATTAACGCACAAGATTGCACTGGTTATTATAAGTATATTACAAGAAAATTGGTCAATACAGTGGCTGGATACAAACACAAATAAAACATTGACTTAGCATTTAAAGCTCCGGGTTTTCTGCGTAGGCAAAGCTAAAAGAGAACATATCTCTTATTTGATTAATGATTAGCTGATGGATGAAAACTGGAAAGTATATAAACAACTTCTAGATTGTCCGTAGTCAGAACTAGAGTTAAACCGATAATAGAAACGAGCGAAAAACAAGACAGTTAATCAAACGAGAACAAAAATGAGAGTTAAATAGAAGAGATGATAATGACTAAATGATAATGACCGATGATAAGGACTAAAACGATTAGAATCAAAATGAATTAAAGTGATATTATTGTTAAATGAATTTCTTGAGGTGAATACATTGATTCGAACGAACCTTTATTTTCCAATTTAGAGTCAGGATAAAATTTAGTTTGGTTAATATTTATTTGAATATTAACCTACCTAACGATTTATTAAATATTCCGCTTATCTAAATCAAATTTATTTATATCCTTGTTCTCCCTGTTCTTTTAAAAATCAAAGATTAATTAACTGTAAAGTAACCTAATAAAAATATCCCTATCATTTATACTTTAATTTATTATTTCATAATGATAAGAAAAATAGTTCAAAAGACCTTTAAATACTTTTTCTTTAAAAACTATATAATAAAGGAATGCAAAGACAGAAACATATTCCTGGAATATTTTATATAAAATGATTTTTGTTTTATAAATCAATGTTTAATTAATTTTTCTCAGTGATCTCTCTAAAGTTTTTCAAAGAATTATTGATATAGATTTATTTCATGACAAATTCTCATATCGGAGAAAATATAAAATATTTATTAGCAACCGCAATAATAAAGATATTTTTATCTCTTCAGAAAAGACAAATTCCACTTCAATATTCATTCCAAAGGAATTCATTCAAAATGAAACAATGATATTAATAATATTTTATATTTTTATATAATAATAATTAGATTTCCCACACAGATATTCAGAATATACATCAACTAATATTATGATATAGTCTCTATGAAGTATTATTACTGGTATCTAATACGGATCAATTATTCTCCGACTTCGATCACAGATATTGAAGCGATTGCACAAATGAGAATTACTAAGACGAAAAACAATCGGAAAAATAAAATAAATCTCACCGTGCTATCTTGATTGACTAATGTATGAGGCATATCAAGACTGGAATGAGTGGAACGACTGGCAACGAGAGTACTTGCGTAACGCGCTATTAAGCGGTGCTCGTCATCATGATAAAATTGGCGCCAGTCTTTAGACGGTTGATTCTGATGCTTCAGAGATGAGTCCCAATTTATACTACTTGTGACCGGCCCAATACAGGCATGGTTCATTGTTGAGACTTGACTGACACCGGGAAAATTAATACTGAAAAATAAATAAATAATAGATTGCTTATCTTTTTGCTCAAACTTTTGATTTTCTATCGAAAATTAATAATAATATAAAAAATTCAATCCACAGTTCAATAATAATTTTTATTTCAAGATCAAAATCGATTTAGAATTTGTATAATTATATATAAAATTTATGTTACATTTAAGTATAACCAGTTCATTCATAATATTATAAATATGTTAAAAGGAATTTTTGTTGACAAATCACTAAGAACCAAGTTCTTTATGCAGCAAACAGAAATATGAAAACATATTTAATTATTTGGATAACAAATAATAAATATAAAAAAAATGGTCTGAAACATATTTTATAAAAAACCAATTGAAGAATCGTTTAATTCAAGCATAAATAAAATATTAATTAATTAGAGATTAGGAAATTAATTGATAATTTTTAAAAAATAAGTAGTTTTTTTTTGTTAATTTTTTTTTCGAAATTTTTGTAAGTTTTCGATCAATTACAGTACTGAAACTCACTTTTCGTGTGTTAGATGCTGTGAGCCTGTTAGACCCTGCGAATATATATATATTAAAAGTATAAGTATTCGAGTGTTGGGGTCCTATTATAACTACTCATATTTTTAACTATTGGGTTTTCTGTGAAAAGCTCCCAAAATCCAAAGAATTTTTATTCAAAACATTTGTATAATTGTACACAATAATCTTTGACTTTATCTCAAGTAATTCGATATATTGTACTTACCATGAAAGCTTAATTTGTTTCAGATAAACGATAGTTCACAGTGTAAAACGATTATGCTTTGAAAGAAAATCACAAGTGATATAGAGTACCTTTACCTGAATATCGGATAAATTGTGTAGATCCACAAAAGTCTGTTTAGCGAATATTATGTTTGCTTACATGATCAACACCGCCTGGAATATCTTTTTGTAACAATCTTCATCAAATAATTCTTTAACAATTAATTAGGCGGACCTAAATCTGGAGACTTAGGTGGATATTATAACAGATTAAACTGAAATTTGTGAACTTTTCGTACCTGTGAGATCGTGCTTTAACATGACAGAAGATCTTTTTTTCTTAAACATTTAATTTTGTGTTCTCATTCAAGTAGACAATTTTTGTTACATATTATTTTCCAATTGTTACTTTCCTCCGTGAATATTACTGACTACAATTAAGCAATGCGAATTTCTAAAAATGAAATCCAAAATTTTTCACTAGATGTGACCGCTTATCCCAAAAAACATTATTTATTGATTATATTTATTATAACAACTGTTCGGTTTAAATCAAATTAAGTTCTCCCTACATTATACTTTTCAAAAAATAATATTACGATATTTAATAAAAATTCTTCTACATAAGTCCTAATACTGTTGTTATTAAGATCACACGAAAATGTTCATTTCTTTTGGAAGTATATTGTATTTGAATTTGGCTTTATTTCAATGCTTTTTCTATGTATTTTTTAAAATAAGCAAACTAAATGTTAACATAAACAGAAAAAATTTCATAAAAATAATATTAAATATTAAATAAAATAATTGAAAAAAATAAATAACAAAAATAATAGCCCAGAAAAAGTTACTAAAAATAAAGTTGATTGTTAAAATAACTGGATATGGTAAATAAATTAAAATCTAGACATTGTTCTTTGAACCTAAAAATAGTATCAAGGGTTACTAAAAATACATTTTCAAAGATTTAGAAAACATCGAAAATTCGTGCAAATCAAAATTCATAAAATAAAATCATTAGAGTAAAATGTAATTTTTTCCATACTATTCACCTATGTGAACAAACAGAACAATCATTAAAAATATAAGATATTAAGTTGCACTACAGACTAAAATATCAAAGACAAAAAAAACAATCATTCCTGTTCAATAAAATTTTACAAGCTAAATGTACTAAATTTTATTCCACTCATTTATTCCAGTAGAATTAAAACAATAATCTTTTTGGTCATTAGTCAGTAAAGAAATCACGGAATTGAATTTCGTTTTAATAACATTTATGTACCTTCCACCTAAGGTATACTTTACTATTGTTAGTATTTTTTTTCAATTTAAATAAATTATTGAGTTCGGCTATGTTAAACGTTCTTCAATATTCAAAAATGATCAAAATAATTTTATTAACATTACCAATTCAGATAATTTTTGTAGAAAAAACTATACTTTTTAGACTGATGAAGAACTGATAAAGATGTAGACACCCTCACCATTAGATAAGGCGGTCTTTAATAAAGGATGCAAAAAGTGGTTCATGGATCCAAACACCAAAGAAAAGATTCCTACCAATCAACCTTTTGATTTACGATAATTTATTGATCTTTGTTTTGATCAATTATTTACATATGTATATGGAAACAAAATTTTTATTATCATTTAAAAAAAAGCCGGAGTCATAGTTGTACACCTAATATAATTAGTAACATTTAACAAATTATTTTTCTAAAACTAAAAGTCACTGTAAAAAGTGAATGCATCAGAAAAACAAAGGCACAAAATATTAGAGACGAAAATACAAAGTTAAGATAAAATTTTGCATTATTGTAACGTTGAAATTACATGATCCAGACCAAAGGAAATCAAATTACTAATTTCAGATAAAGTAAATTATCTACATTAAGGAGTCTGAGCTTTTATTAGGCGTTCTTTATTTCCAATATTCAAATTAAATGTTATCAAATTACTTTTAACCCTTGGTCGAGTTAAAAGGATTTTACAAGGATTTACTTGATTACTGATTTTACATGAATAAATACTAAGAAACAACTATTCTTTGGCCATCCAAGTATCAATTAAAAGTACCTCTTTTCCTTGAAACATTTACAATTCTTAACGCAGCTAATTGAAGAACTATCTTGTTTTGTAAGAACATTTTAGACTTCTTAAAGTTAAGAAGAAATCAACTTATAATCAACTAAATTTATTTAAAGATTTTAGAAGCGAAAAAGAAGTGTTCCTTAGATAATCGAATAGTAATTGATAAATATAATTTTAATAAACCGCAACCTTCGTCTTATTTGCTGTAGTCTTGTGTTGAGTGATTTTATATAGCAGATAGAGCTACCCTTATTCATATCTAATACTCAACAAATAGTTCAAACATACTTTATGAAAAATATTGTATGCACAGATTTATTTAAAGCCTTTGAAAAGCAAATTAATATTACTGGCAAAGATAAATTTTAATTCCAACATTGTTTTCAATCAATAGTCCAGCTCTTATATCATAATATATATATATCAGTTTTGCGAAAAATCAGGGTTTGTATCAGAATTATCATTAAATGTCGACAGGCAATTACTACAGATAAAATGATCCCTCGATTTTACAGAACAAATCTATTATGGTCTGATGCTTTCATTATGCAAAGTATGATGGAATGTTATAATGATTTTCTATTTCTTGTTCTATAAATAAATATAATATATATAAATAAAATAAAATATTCAAAACTCAGATATGTATATGATTTCTAAAAAAACCTTATACTGATGTTTGTAGTGACAAATATTATCATGCTTAATGACAGTATAAAAAATATATCAAGAATATCCTTAATAGTATAATAATGCAATTAAGGTATTGAGATGATCAAAGTACTTGCTTAATGTCACAATCCAATGTTAATAAGGCATAAAAATATACTCAATTAAGTTCATTGCAGTTCAGCATAATAAAATATGCTATATATAATATATATAATAATAATATAATATTCACATTATGTAATAATATAAGAATTTCAGTTTTAATAAGCTTAGATTACATTAATGCTGAATCTTCAAAGAAAGCTGTAGACAGATTAAGAGGACTTGTTCATTCTCTCTCTCAGTGAAGGAAATACCAATGAGGTCTGATATACCTTTTTGATAATAATAATATTAATATTCCGTTTAATACATTTCCTTATTTTATAAGACTATCCTAAGTTTCATAAAAATTATTTTTAAGTAAACCTAAATAATGAAATAATAAGTGAAATAACGGAGTGACTACAAGTAGACTTTCGTACGACAAAACTTATATCGAAAAATAGTTACGATATTAAGACCAATTATGCCTATTATTAAGTCATTATTTCTCTATTCTTACAAACAAAAGGAGTCTTATTGTATCAATAATGTAAAAAAATACCCCAAACATTTTTTCTCTTACAAAAGAAAAAGAATAAACAAAGAAAATATTTATAGTGTCATTAATTAGAATATAAAAAGTAATCATGTTTCATACCGTCAAATATATGTAGCAGAATAAAATAAAAATAAATAAATGCTTAGAAAAAAATTTGTAATAAACATATTAATTACCATTCATTATACATTTTAAAACTTAGTGAAGTATAATATAAGGTAACCTCCTAATTCCACTAATTTCTATTTCTTTTCATTCTACTTTGTTAATAAATACTTTTTATATTTAGTTAAATATTGTTAAATATTTTATAATTTATAATTAGTAATAGTTTTATTAAATAATATTAAATATAATTATATTATAATAATAATAATATTAAATAATATTAATAATAGAGAATAATGCTAATAATAATAATAATAATAATAATAATAATAATAATAA
>JBBMKC010203846.1:0-13760 GCA_037834085.1 Bipalium vagum
TCTGTTTTTCCGAATATGGCTCTGACTATTGTTCGACTGTTATCTGGAATCCTTCGGGTTTTATCCTTGATAGCTTGTCTATTTCAGGCTGTTTTTCGTATTTATTTTTGTGTGTTTTACTACTAAAATACTTCAGTATTTATATTATTTTATTTTTCTATATTTTTAATTTTAGTAACTTTATGTTACTATTTTTAGATTTCATGTTAAAATTTTTACTATAAATTTATTTATAGTAACATTGATTAAAATTTTTACTGAAAAAGCTATTTATAGTAACTTTATGTTACTTAATACTTTTTTCCAACTATTTTATAAATTAATCATCAAAATGATTAATTTTTTAAATAATTATAATTATAATAATAATTTTTTATATTTTATATTATTTTATTATTTTTACTATAATTTTATATTTCATATTTTATTTTATATTTTATATTAAACAGGCGAGAAAGAGAATTATTAAAATCAAATTCCGGGTTTTAACTTTTACAAATAAATAAATAAATAAAATTACACAAATTATATATTGTTTTTTATACAACAAATGATTCACTAAATGTTATTGTTTTGAAGATTTGGATTGTTTTGGGATCGAAGATTTTGGAGGGTTTTGAATTGGTTGCTCAGAAGTGGGAGTCTCCACAATACAGATACGGTTTCATACAAAGAATATACAATGGCAGTGACTTTACAGAATAATTTTTGATTTCCACTTAAACAAGCTCTGCAGCCGTTAGAGCACAAAAGTGAGTTTGTTGGGTGTTTAAATATGAATTATTATTTTTATATAAGTTACCATAAATATCGAATTTGTGCTTTTTTTAGACTTTCAAACATACGTTCGGAAATTGAAAGGGAAATAAACAGAAATGCAACAATATCGATATTTATCTACTATCCAGACTTGTGTCACTGCTAAAATTTTTAAAATCTTGTTCATTTAAAAATTGCTTATTAAATTATCAACAAAAAAGATAAAGCCATAAAGGTCTCAATATAACTCATTTAATTTGCTCAAACCTTTTGATGATCTTAACATTAAATACCAGGCAGAAGTGCTTGTCTTAAAGTGGGAACTAATTTAATTTTTTAATTTCAATCATTGAGTTCAGTGAAGTTTATGTAATATCACAATCTACACCAAACCATAAAATTTTTTTAAGTTATTAAAGTTTCTTCATGACTAGATTAAACAAAAAATCTATCATTTTTAGCAATTTCAATTAAAAATGAAAACAAAAGCAATATTTGAAAGTTCTCAGTTTGTTTTTGCTTATTAACATTAATAAAATTTTTAAAATGAGTTTGTTAATGATCATTTTCATAAATTAGAGAATTTTTCTTAATATCCAAAATAGAAAAAGATATTATGCAATTAAATAAAAAATTGTTTAATAATTTTGATTTTAAATTAAATAATCAAGTTTTCCAATAAATGAAATTTATTTTAAATATCCAATTACAGAAATTTTATTTTAAGTATCGATTGTTTTAAGTCATAGTTAAACGTTATATTTTTAAAAATATTGTTTATTTATTAAGACGTATTTGTATTATTATTATGATTTATTTAATGAAACTTAATCATTTTGATTTTAATTCTTAAGCAATGATATTTAATTAATTGAATTATTTCTGCTGAGTTGACTTGAAAAGATGTAAATTTATTAATGAAATCATTTTAATTAGTTTATTATTGAAATCAAAGTTTTTTAACCTGCATTAAAATTGCCAAATATTGAATGTGTATAATTTTTGAATTACTTATAATGTCTAAAAATATTTTAGAGATGTAGAATTATTGAATCATAAAGAAATTGCGAATATTTTTTAATTTTTAAAATTTTTTAATATTATTCTTAATCTATTTTATTTAAATACGTTTGTTTTTATTGGTTATTGATTCTAGAAATCATTTTATTTTAGATAAGGTAAAATGAGTGAAGCCCAAGGAGATCAAACACCCACTGTCAGAAGAGGCGTTGTGGTTAAATATATCTTGTTTATTACCGAAAAAAAAATGACATTAGCATTTAGGATTACTTGGTGGAAAACAAGTCATTAGCAACACTTTTAGTCAGTCGAATTGCTACTATAATATGTGGTTTGTGTGCTGCACTGCCTATTCTGTCCGGTAGCACTCATCCGGCAGTCTGGTATTATCGGGCCCACATGGCAAGTGTAGGGACATCGGCTTTGCGTGTCCTGCAATCTATTCAAACCGAAAGCCAGCCGATGGGATTTAATCGAGCGACATTGAACTCATTTTTGTCCAAAGATACTTGTCACTATTTAATATTTTCGATAATGTTTCTGTCAGCGTCGCCCGTTACAAGTAATAGTTTTCATTAATCTTTAATTGACCTTTACATGAGCTTAGTTTCCATTATTCCAATTCTGTTATTTGCGCTGCTTCATGTGATCAGTTTCTTGAAAAAAATGTTTGAGGTAATTAAGCTTCGATATTTTTTTTATTCGCTTGTGCAACGATACTTTGGCAATTGTCACGGAAAATTATTAGGTCTCATTAGCCTCGTTTTTGTGGAAAGAACGTATTCTTCATTTCACAATCCTTTTCTTTACCTTTTGAATTGTATGGAAGTGGAGTTTTCGGACATTCAATATAGTTGCCCACATAAAAATCAATTTTCACATTTCTAAACTTATTGTTATCGATTACTGCACAAGTAAGGCAAAAATTTCGTTACTGAAATTCGTCACAAAGTAAACATACCATTTTCACAAGTAGTCCCATTGTTTCTGCTTTCAAGAGTAATATCGATCGTGTTTTGCCATTGTAATGACTAAAATAACAATGCCTAAAGTGGTTAATTGATTTTTAAAAAATTCTCACCAGCAATCATTAAAGAGAGCTTTTATTTCTTAGCCTTAAACGTGTCATTATTTTCAATTTTTGAAAAGAAATTTTCATTTTCCTAGAGATGGAATCTGAATTAACTTTATCAACTTACGAAAATGTAATTCTTATTTCTATGGTAACAGCTTTCATCAGTACTATTTTTGATTGTAATCAATTGAAAAAAATTGAAATATCATGGGATTTATGAAATATTTATAAAAAGTTAACTCGTGAAAAACTATTTCAAAAGTATTTTGTACTTTAGAGTTTCGATGCCAAAATAAAATTTCAAAAGTACATAAAATATTTCTTATGAAGAGTAAGACTTTTTTACATCACTCATTCCTTATCACTTTCTTTTCGTGCTTTAATTATTATTTTGTTTTAAGTTTCCATTATTTGAGCAATTTTTTTTGCCAGTTATATTATAAAGTAAAAAAAATTGTAAAATTTTAAATAATTTCAAAGGTTAAAAAATAATAAATGAATTATTATTGTGAGAACTGTAAGAAGTAATTTTTATATTATTTTTATTGATAATTATTATGTATAACAATTAATCTGCTAAAACGAGAATTATTTTAATCGGTGGTTCTTAACCTTTTTAATTAACGATCACAAAAAGATTTCATTTTTATAAATTTTGAGATGGAATTTCAGGTATCACCGAAAATTATGAATGATTCATTATAACAACATTTACGCGAGGTCGATGATATCGTGAAGCATAGACATATTAGAGGTACAGGAGTATATAATTATGGTTGTTTGTTTACGGCCATAGAGGGATGTCTATTGATTTATCTCATAAGATCAAAGGAAGAAAGGTAACGTGAATGAAGCAGCACTCTTACAAAACACGGTAAAAAATATCACACAAAACTGTATTTTGTCTCTAATAAGGATACATAATCATCTTTTGTTATAATTGTTCAATTAAGATCTAGTGATATCAGTATTGATATCAAGGTTATTAATATTAAAAGAGAAAATAAACATATGCTGTTGAAATAATGTAGAAAATAATAATTAGCCTCATAGTCGTCTAAATGGATAATTCATGGAAATATTACACAAACACACGCGTAAACAAAGCGCAACCCACGGGCCTAAAACGATAATAATTTAATTGAAAAATTGTTGATTTTTGTCTTTGACTGTAACGATAAGTAATGACAATAACCAATGTAGACCATCATCATTGTCATCATGATCATTTAGACATGCAACATCAATGTCGGATTCTTAAAGCGGCTCATGGAGAAGGTAACGAATAATCAGGTGTTCCTGCTGCAAGTGATCGCCATCAACGAAGTGATGCTGATGCCCATCATAATCATCACCGTTCTGACGGGCGGCGGCAACATCTTCCTGCCCTTCGTCTACTACCGATTTATCATCCTCAGATATTCCTCTGCCCGGAACCCGTACTCGAAGTATGTATTTCCTGCTTTCAAACTGTTGACAAATTTGATTTAATCGTTTGAACAACAGAATGGTCTTTTTACACCTGCGAATGTCGGTCGAGCAGCTGGCGGCCAGTTCAAAGTGCCCGGCGGTAATCAGAGGTGTGTTGTTGAAAATGAGGGACGTTGTGATCCGATTGTGCCCTCAGCAATAATCCTAGCGTCTTCATCGTAATATGTATTGATTAGCAGTGTACACACACAGGAACATTTTTTGTGGTTGCGACGGATCGCATTGCGTTATGCAAGTTGATAATAGTTTTTGATGTTTAATTTGTCAATTTTTACTAAATATATTTGCTCGTTTTACGGCTTTATCGTTTGTTGAGTAAAGCCTGTCGGTTTTGTTTTTAACCGTTTCCCTCTGTTTTTTAGTATATGTAGTATAACATTCGCTTTTGTTATCATGTTAGAAAAAAAAGAATTTTGATTCTAAATTGATTTATAAGATGTGCTGGATATTATTAAAACAATTTTATATTTTGTGGGTGAAAAATATATCACAGGATTTGTTTTACGTAAAATTCAGCCTTTCAACTGAGTATAGAACTTTTCCAAAGTGAAAATATCAGTACTCCAAATCGAATATTATTTCTATTAATTGTGAGTTATAGTTTAGAAGGAAATCCAGAATTTCTAATCATTATTTGTTTGGCTATTGTTATATGGTGCGAATTTTTTAAATTGAAACTTAGCAACTATAACTTGTATTCATATACAATACGTATCAATAATAAAAGGAAAGACATGCATAACTATTCGATGGATTAGGAAAAACAGGTGCTTATGGTTTGGAGGGCGGTTTTTGAAAATAGTGTGAATTCTCAATGTGTACTGACATTTAAATAAAATAATTTTGATTAATCTTGTAAATAGATTTTGGATTATATCTAGTAAAAAAATTTCAGCAACTGTTTTTATTCACAAATATTAATTGTAAAATTTCCTTATTACTTAAATTTATAAAATTGTTTATCCGTCATTCTTAGAAACTCTAAAGGTCGCTCCAAATAGCTTCATATTTCTGTAATAATTTCAACAAGATTAATAATAATTTGTTATTTTTATACATCTTAGGATTCTTTAATAATAAAAATCGTTCTAATTTTAACTATCGATGGTAATCATTCCTGGTCGAAGACGTAAGAGACTGATTTTATTAAAAAGCTCAAATATCAATTAATAAATAAATAACATGAAAAAATAAATGAAAACATTATAACAGTACAAATTTAATATCAACAGGCTGAGCTATTATAAAGATGAAACAACCATTTTGCTTTATGCATTATATATATATTTCTTTTAGACATACCATTTTTCTAAATAGATATTTTATAATCTGTAACAAATAAAAATTACGATGTTATCAAAAGTGATTTTTGTTTTTGGAAAATAAATTTACTTTAGAAACCAAGGATCAGAAGTTATATTTTTAATCATGTTTGACATGTTATCTACCATATTTCTTTATCCAAATCGGATTCGGCATTACTCTCGTCAGAAGAGTCGTCTTCGCCTTTATTGGGAACAACAGGAACGACTAACATATTGACGCCGGAATCATTTTTAAGTACAATTATTTGTTCGGCCGGTTTTTTGCCATCATAAAGTTTCACTTGATGCTTTTTATCCATCTTAATAAATATGTATTAATTAAAAATGATAAATTAAAAAGTGTATAATTTTCAGAAAAAATCAATTTAGTAAACCTGGAGACACTTCTCCCTATTTAAATTCAAAATTAAATTAGAAGTTTTCCACATTTCATAGAATCAAATAACTTATGAAATGGACAAAAGAATATAAATAATTAAAGTTTTTAAAAATAATATTTTAAAGTAATTTAGTTGAAATTAATTGGTTTAAAAACTATAATCTAAAATTAATTAAATTATAATTAAATTTCAACATTAATCAGTGTTATTAGTACTATTAATAAAATAGTTTATTGTTAATATAAATACTTGAGTAAAGCTGAAATGTCACACATCAAAATTGAAAATAACCTTAGATAAATGTTTGTTGAGCTTTGGCCAAAGAGGTAAGATATATCCTCTGATAAATGCATATAGGCCGATAAAAAATGGAAAGATTAAAGGTGTCCAGGCATAGCTTGTGAATTCTGATATGCAGTTCAGGACTATTAATATTGAAATGAAAAATAATTGAATGGAAATCAATATAAATATATGAAAGGTTGGGTAATCTTTGAGGAAGTCGTGCTGATGCCAATGTTTACGACGTTGGAATATATTCTTTAGTCGTCTTGAAAGAACTAAATCCCGAACACCCATGACACCCATGTAAAGAAACATTCCGTACATGGCAGCCATAGGTATATATTTAAGAGCGGAACCTAAAAATACTGAAAGCAATACAAGGACTCCCACAATTAAGCCGGAGACTCTCTGCTCTGCTGCCCCAATGATTCTGAAAATGGTTTATTTAAATTAAAGATAAAAATTGTAGTTCAAAATTGTCCATTAAAAAATGTTTTTAAATTCAGCTCTAAAAGTCAAATCGATTTTCTAACAAATTTACCAATTTATATAGTTATAAATATTGGAGTATTGGCTATAATGATTTTCCAGATCTGTATAAATTTGGTACTTTAAAAGAGAATAGATTTTTTTAATGAAAAACATGTTTTTTGTGGTATGAAACATGTTCTCTTCGACAAGGTCATTGAGAGAAAAATATAACGCTGGCAATTGGTCGATTGGGAATTAATATATTGTGATTATGAGTGCGGGTCTTAAAAAAGGTACTTAGGGCTTCTAGCATATCTTTTTCTAGACAATGTATTGGACAGTTAGAAATGATTATTTAATATCAGCATTTTTCACAATAAACTTCTTTAACAAAATAAAGAATTCGATAGGTACAATTGTATTGAAACAATTATTAATTTACCGGAAGGTTTTCTCAACACATTGACTTATTTAAGATGAGAGAACATAATCATTGTCTATCATATTTATTTTTTGCCCCTTTACTCTATCACAAGAAGTTATTTAGTTGTAATTATTATAATAAATAATGCAAATAAAGATAATAATAATAGTTATTATTATCAATGTTGTTATTATATATTAAATTCTGGTATTTTACAATCTTTCTATAATAACTTTTTTTAATAATAATTATAATTTCTTACTTAGGTGAAACTCCAGGTAAATTATTCAAGCTCCATTTGGCCATTGCTATGCAATGAGCGTTGGATCTCACCATTGCTCCAGATACAAAAGGCCAACCAAGGAAAGCTGATATCAACGGAAATATAACCAAGATGTAGAAATAGTTTAGCGAAAACATGGTGCACTTTACTAATTTCCTTTCAGTTTTTGTAACACTAATTCTTAAAAAAATAATCACAATTATTCATTTTAATGATGTTGTTAATTAAAGTCTACAATAATAATAAATGAAATATTAATAAAAAATGAAAAACATCATGTTTTATTTTTATTGGACATTTACAATGTTCTTTTTTGATTAAATTCATTTTAATTGAAATATTTATGTTAGTTACTGTTACGTTATCTACAACTTCGGAATTCTTTGTGTCAAAACATAGCATAATAATATATATTTGATGAAAAAAATTGAATGGTTGAATAATTGTCAATTTTTATTATTTATTTAAACAAATCAATTATCCAATTTTTTATTAGCATTGATTTAATTATTTACTTTTAAAAGAAAACTTTAAATCTATTAAAAATTGTTTAAAGCATTTATTTTACATTAAGAATTAAATTTTAATATTTTACTTAAATATTTATTTTAGAAATATTTCTGATTTTTTCTTTAATATTAATTAAAATTTGATCCTTACAATTTAATCTTAATATTTTATTTTATTTAGATATTTTAATAATTTATTAATCTGAATTAATATAAAATTATTGTTTGTCAGTCCTTATTCACAATTTTCTTTTATTCTTATTTTCCTAAAATTGAGCATTTATTATAAATGTTTTCTTATTGATGCCGACTGCAGATTAAAATCTTGTAAAAGATACGACAGTGAAAATAAATTTGATAAGATTAGCTTAAAATAACTTTCATTTATTTATTTTTGGATATAAGATTTTCAATCACAAGATCATTATAAACGCCTCTTAACGCCACATAAAAAATAATCATATCAACAAAAATTTCATAATAAATTCTTACGAGTTTGTGGAAACTTCAACTAATAAAATGAGGAATAAACTTAAGCTGATTACGAAGCAATATAGATGAACTGAAGTTGTTGTTCTGCCCAAAGCAGAGAATTTTGGCTGATTTACCCAAGCTGAAACATTAATTTGATCGCTCGGTGGTATATTCAAAGTGGGCAAAAGAAAGACTTGAAAAAATATTCTTTCAATTGCGACAATTAAAATTATTCCAAGAGGAACATTGAAAGATCCTAATAAATTTCTAATCTAAAAATTAAAATTAAATTTCAATTAATTTAACATAAATTTTAAGACTGCTCACTTGTCTCCTGAAAAAAGAACCCCTTTTAATTTGGAAAAGTATCAGACAAAAGTTCACCATGAGGAAGGCCATGAATAAAGTTGTTCCGCCGCGACCAAACTTCAGTCTATCTTCAGCGAGTTGACTGACAGCCGTAGAGTTATTGGTGATTGTAACGTAAGAGTATGGAAGAGCCTTATAAGCACAATAATTTAATTCTGACAGTGCAAAAATTACCTTGAACATTACGAAAAGAGCGGACATGATAAAAATTACTCCAACATAGCAATTATAAACTTCTTCTACCGATCTTCTAAAATGCTTAATGATTACCACTCCGTTAAACATGGAGAAGACAAATCCGACAATGGATACATATATACCAATCCAGAAGCGCATGACCTCTAGTTCGATATTAAGACTGGTTGAGAGCTGAAAATTAAAATTATTATTTTTCTTAAAAAGTCAATATTAAACATATTTTTCGACTTCAGATTTCTATGAAAAAAAATTGTTTCAATGTTACTAGTTAATATGATCTTGAAAAAAATATTTTTAATTAATCATTATTTATTATGAAAATCAACTGTCCTTTCAGCAAAATGCACTTTGTAGTAGTGCAATTGAAATTCCTTTTACGAAGGGCATTCAATAAACAGTATTTTATAGAAGATGTTTGATGGAAATAGTCATCTGAGAATGCCATATAAATTAAGGAACAATTCTAAAATTTTGAAGCTCAAAAAACGTCCATCAATCTTTGATTCAAAAATGGAACAATGTTATTAATCATGCAATATATTTACTAGAGATAAACCAAACAAGATTCTTAAGGTAACTTAATTGTCAAACACAAATTGATTTTACAAGACACAAAACAATATTTACGGGAGCTGTGCAAGCCAAAACTGGAACAGAACATATAAGTGAAATTATTCGTGGAATAATTGAATTTTATTAAATGAAGCTTGTGTTAAAAGTGGTTGCATTAAAGGAGGCCAATCAGACCTCGGAAATTTTTAGTATTAAAATGATATTTTTAAATTGTAGTGGCTTTATTAATATTATAATATTTAAAGTAATAATTATTTAAAATTTTATTTATTTATTTTATTTAAAATTCTTGATTAAAAATACGTATTGTGAAACTTAATAATATTTAAAATTGCTTTAATAATTGTGTTAATAAATAATAGAATATAGTCAATTTATAATTTATATTATATAAATAAATTTTAATATATCTATACACGGTGTTTCATAAATATGTTTACGCGTTTAAACAAATAAAAATTAATCAATTTGTCAATAAACATGAATAATTTTTATATATTATTGTACATAAATCATTAGAAAAATAAAAATATTTTATAAATGTCTGGAAAAAGTTATGGAGAAATCAATCTGATTTCTGTAGATCTTTGTCAGAAAGTTCACAGATCTGTATTTGTCAAGATTACAGAAATGTATAGATGTCCAATGAATGCAAACTGAACTATTTTAATATATTGTTACTTAAGCTTGTTGATAGCCATTTTTCATTTGAATAGTTTTTGTACAAAAATCACTTGGATTAATAAATTCGATTGAAAATTAGTTGATAATTTTTGCTTTAAACGCGTATGCATATTTATGAAACACCTTGTAGGTATATATACATTATACATAAATATATTATTTTTATTTATATCATTATAGGATTCCCGTTGTTTGATTTTTTTGAATGTTTCGATTTTTGTGATTACATTAATAAATTATTAAAAATATTAACCTTATTGATTATAAGCCGAGAGACGTTAACATAGCGACCACACTAGGATGATTAATAAAATATTTTCGTTGTTATAATGTATTGTTTTTGGTATTTATTGAAAATGTATTCGGATAGAGAACTGAAAGTTTTATTTATAATTATTTATCTTATTTTTGTGAACCAAGAATTTTTCTAACTTTATAAATGATAAGACAAAATATTTGAAAGGAAATAAGGGTGGTCCCGCGGAATACGATATTTAGTGAAATTAAACATATTCGCGAAAAGGATCAATTGTTCTGTAAGTTTATCAATCAAAAAACTTTAAGACAAATAAAACCCCTAGAGATGATCTTACCGTGCCCAATACCCTTTCTACTACATAAACAGGAGCGGTGATCCCAACAATTTCGAACGGTTGGCCGGACAACAGAACATAGAATAATTGAAAGAACCCACTGGAAACCAAGAACATGCTAACAGACATTTTCTTGGATATCATTTGATCTGAATGGATATGAAACCGTTATTTTAATCATTTTCCAAATATTTTATCAACACTAATTTTTTCAAAAAAACCATTCAAAATAAAACAGATCACGTGACAAAGCGTGCTACTTTTATTATTATATTTTTATTGTGGAAATTAGTCCAGGTTTATTTATTTTATTTTCTGTCAAGTGATGTCAATGTCAATGAGATGTATACCTTGTCAGCGTTAATAAATACAAAAAAAATGAAATTTACTGAACAGTGCTCCGAACGTTATGGCTGGAGAAAGAACAACGAAATAGATGAAAATCATTCCAATGAATACAATTGGAATATTTTCAGGTAAAAAAGCATCCTTAAAATCTGAAACATATCTCTCTCTCAACCCTCTGAGGTCGAGTAAAAGTTGCCTGAATGGAGGACAGAATTGTTGACAACACCTCTTCATTCTGACAGCTCTCGAATCGGTTTGCACCACAGCTTTCGGATCAGATTCATGTATCTTCAAATCGCTATCTGTTAACTGTAAGTTATTGATTGAACTTGCCTTAACAGATATCTTCCGGCTGGCTCCATTGGTGTATTGGTTAAATATTACTTCCTGGTCTAGGCCACATTCAGTAATATACTTATAGTAAATCATTGAAAAAAGCCATACCTTTATCTTTTATTTCTTTTTTGAAGTCTTCAAATGTTTTCTTATTCTGTTCAGATGTGAAATAATTTGAGTAGAGTTTTAGTTGGGGTAACATTCCTGCCAAAGCTTCGTTTGTCACGTTCTTGGCTAAGGGTACGATGACTGAATGCTGGAGGAATGTTTTTGTAGCATCGAGAATTTCTTTCTTTGACTCTGCCGAATATCCGACCTCTCGAAATTCCTAATATCAGTTAATATCCTTTTGTCACCATAAGCTATTGTTTTACCGGATTTGACATCATAATGGAAAATACTCTGCCAACTTCCAACAGGTCTTCCTCTAACGCTTTAGGGCCAAACAATAAGTAAATGAATCTCAGTGGACAGTTAACTTCATTCAGACCATCTGCTATGATAGGGGGGTCTAGTCGTACGAATAACGAGTAAACGTTTCTAAAGCTTTCTATTGCTGCTACTTGGACAGATAGGGCTTCTGTGTGAGGGTCGAGTTTTTCAGTTAGTCTCACGTGTTTTTTTTGCCCAGTCTTAAAAAATAAAATAATTTTTTATTATTATTTCAGTCTTCATTAATCAAAAGTTATCGGGAACATTGATAAAAAGGACTCACGTCTTGCACAGATAACGAAACAATGCTGAACTTGCGATCTGGAAATAAATGATGTTATTATTTTTGAAGGGTTCATAATTCTTGAACATAATTCTTATGAGTGTCACTTAATTACTTTTTATTTGATGTTTGGCTTCGTTCTTTTCGAAACATTGCTTATCGTAATCGTATCTGAACATCGGATTATCAGACTGGCCGGACCTCAGTTGATCTCCAGCGTGGTAATGTTTCAAGACCAGAGCGTTCCTTATGTCAGCGATTTCCTGAGGACTGAAGTCCCCGGATTTTGTTATACTGTCAAAAAGCGAATTGAGAATGTCAGTGTAATTTTCGATATGACAATTAAGAATTGCGTCGCCTAAATGGAAAAGAATAATCGACATAAGAAATCACAAATAATCTTTTAACAGATCACAAAATCACTGACCGTTTTTAAAGAACTTTCTAAAACCATTCAGCCCATGAAGAGACAGTGCTGACAAGTGAGGGGTGTTGAATCTTCTCAGGTCCAGATTGTAGTCTTCCTCGTATCTCAACCAACGCGACTTTTCAATCCAACAGTACGATTGAGTAACGGGGTTGATTTGGAGACAGTCGAACTCGATGAACAGTTGAGGTATATTCGAATCTTCCAGTATCCTTATATTGAGTTGATCATCCGCAGATTCCAGAATGTTTGATGCATCGCTCAATTTGGGGGTGATTAGTAAAGCCGAACATTTGCGATATCTTTTACCAGTATGGATCTCGGGATGAACTTAACAGAATCTAAAAACACTCATTTTCCCTATCAATAAATCTAACTCTCTTTCATGTACAACATTGAGCCCACCGACATATCTCGTCTCATTTCATTGTAGCCATCGCTGTTGAATATAAAGACAAATTTCAAAACCATCAAGGTTATATGTAACAGAGATTAACATTTCCTTTTGATTCTTTAATGAACCAACACGAAAAAGGGTAGCTTTACATATTTGTAAGGTTTGGCAAACTTTAAACAAGAATGAGTTTTTGATTTTAATGAAAGCAATTTTTTATTGAAGTACGGTTTGGTTATAATGATTATAATATTCATTAATAATAAAAGAATTATTTTAATAATAGTAAATATTAATAGTAATACTAATAGTAATAATAATATTATTAATAATAAAAATAATAAAAAATATTATTATTAATAAAAAAATAATATAAATAATAATAAAAACAATAAAAATAATAATAAAATAATATTAATAATAATAAAAATAATATTAATAATAATAAAAAAATATTTTAATAATAGTAAATATTAATAGTAATACTAATAGTAATAGTAATATTATTAATAATAAAAATACTAAAAATAATAAAATAAATTATTATTAAAAGTAAAAATAATATTAATAATAATAAAACATTATATTAATAATACTAAAAATCATAGTTATTATTATTATACTAAT
>JBBMKC010203857.1:0-13760 GCA_037834085.1 Bipalium vagum
AACCTTTTTGTTTTTGATGAATTTTCGTCTTTAAATAATCGTTTACAAAGTCCAAGGACTTTATGCGCACCCTGTAAATAATATTTCAAAATATGACGTATTTGAGTTATTTCACGATTAGTTATAGTTGGTTGTTCACAAACAATAACGTGAGTTATTGTTTTAATTTCTGGTGTTGACGCAGTTTTGACTGGACCAACATCATCTTCAATCTATGTACTGCTAGATTTAAATGCACCAATAGTACCAATTTTAACTGTCCCAAAGGAAAGATCACTTTCGCCCAATACATCAACCATATATGAATGAATATCTTTCCCGGTTAATCATTTTTAAAATAAATAACAGCCGATAAAACTACATGTTAATTATGTATTTGATTAATATATATATAACCAATCTGTGTGAATTTTATATATATATATATATAAATCGAAATGAATTTTCAGATGACAGATTTACTTTGTAAAAAATTCTGAGATCTGTAGGAAATAACAAATTTTTAATAGACAAATCTCCCTTTCCACAGTAAATAACATCGATTTTTTAAAAAGGCATATCAAAAGTGAAGATAGTTTTCATAATTATTGGGACGTTCCATTAGGAAAAAGTTCCCCTGTCCATAACACTCGTCACAATTAATGAGGTGTACAACAATTATAAATCAAATGTTTTTTTTGTTTAAAATGGTCATGATTATTATTTTAATTCTTTTATTTATTTATTTTTCTGAGATCTGCATGTCCATTATTGATAAAATATTGAAAAATAATAATATTATAACTTATTTCAATGACAGAATGTGAAAGTACTTTTTGTTTAGAAATAAAATTCTATAAAGCTATTCTTCTGAGAGCTAATTTTTTCTGGTTCAGAGGGTTATTATAATTGTAAATAATTTTCAAGTAATGGATTTGCGATTTGTTCTGTGGTTTATCCTCATATCACATATATCAGTAAGAATTACTAAAACAAACTGCAAATTTAATTTTAAAATTTAACCAAGCTATTTCATTCATTGTGATTTCTTAAGCCTCTTCTATTAATATCTTGCAGTCCATCAGTAAGCAGCTTAATCTACTCATCATTCACTCAAAATCAGCCATGCATCACTTACTGTAGACAAAAAGACGAGTCCTTCTGCGCAAGAGAGGATGGTGTTTTATTGGCTCTACTTGGCATTCGTAATCCCCATTGTCAGAAAGCTGGATAGGGTATATTGTGAGAAAGTATTCACTTTTGCTAGCATCACCAGTAATGCGGAAACGAGGCATGGCTGGAATTGCTCTGTCGAATCCTATTTGTAAAATAATGAAAGATTAATGAAAAAATAAAAATAAAAAATGAATGCTGAAAATCAAATCATTGGAAATTATTGATTTTCACAAAAAAGAAAATATAATTCCGTAAATATCTGAAAATTATCCAATTGATTTATGTTTTTATTTGCAAAATTAAATGGTATAAGGCAATGTTACATAGATCATGTCAAGAATATTTAATAAATTAAACAGATTATAAAGTGAAAATATAAGTATTTCAATGTAAAAAATAATATATAAATTATTTTTATATTATTTTTTAAATATTTAAAATTACCATCAAAGTTGATCTATTTATTCTCATTACTTAGACATTTTAAAGAAAACACAATACATACACACTGCAAAAAGTATTCGTACGTTCAATTTTTCATAATAAAAGTTAGATTCAGAAAAAAAGAAGAAGAAACTTATGAAATGAAACAAAGTATTTATATAAAGTACTTATGTAACCCCTTTTATTTAAGAAAATTATTTTTAAAATTATATTTAAAAAATTTATGAAAATATTTCTATTCTAACAGTATTGTTCATATTATTTTGTTTTAATAATATTTATTGACGCATATATTTAAAATAAAGATAAATAATTATTATCAACTAATTATTAACTTTATATTCTTGCAGATATTGTAGATAGCAAAATTTTTATTATTAATTTTATCGAATATTTATAAAGATTAAATAATATCGGATATCTATATTTCACTTTTCAAAGTTTGTTATAAATTTTTAATTAATTTCGTACTTCTGTTAAGAAGTAGTAAAAATATAATAAGATGTAAGAGATAATGATGGTGAGCTGAAATATAGATTTTTTTTTAATCAAATTTATTTTTGCATTCATTGTAAATGATTGAGAACATTGACTTTTATAATTTATCAATAGTCAAATTATTTTTGAACTTTACAAATAAAATAGATTAATGAACTCTTTTGACATTTGATAATTAGCATAGAAACTTAAAAACGAAAGTAGGCGGTTTTGAAAATTTTCAAGTATTAAGAACCAATTTGCGAAATTACTCTTATTCTGAAGGCCTACCAGGTCAAATTAACAAAATATACTAATGTAAAATCTTCTACTAGTCTTTACTAGTCGCCATATCAGGTTAAGGTATTTTTGTATAATATTTATTTTTTCAAAAATAAATATTGTAATCTGCAGTGATTTAAACAAAAACTATTTATTCAAGAAATTAATACATATACCGTGTCTTTCATTTTCAAACATAAATTTTATAAAATATTATTTTATAAAATAATCTAAATTAAGTTACATTAAAATATTGAGTTACATTATAGAAATTTTAAAAATTCTACAAACATTTTCAATATTCAGTCTTAAACTAATATCAAAAACAAATTTTAGCGGGAATGGTATAAAACTCAATTCAGCACATTATGTAAATTATACAAGTTAACAGTTTTCTATTTTTTTAAAAAAAACATTAAACATATTAAAAATAAAACGAATTGAGGACAGAAAAAAATAATCATTTGAAGCTTTACTAAGAGCAAGATCAGACTTATTAAACACGTTTTCACTCTTGTATTGACTGATGCTCTGAAATATTTAGAGTTTAACAAAAAGAATAAAATATTTTTAATTGATTATCATATTGATTATTTTTATAAATATTGACTACTGTTGATTATCAATTTATTTTATTTAACGGTTACGATTTTTATTTATTTATCTCATACGTACATTTTTAGAATTCATTAATTTATTTGAGGAATCGTATTTATAGTAGAATATAAAAGAAATAATCAATAAATCTAATTTAAAAACCATCCCATTTACCCATTGTCATTTTTTGAGCTCTCCATTGAACTCTGCCATGCTGGTTTTCAACTGTACAACGCATGACAATAGTATCATTGACAAGAGCTTCGTATTTGTCTTTTGGAATTTCTTTAAAACATTGAATTTTATGTTCAAAATCAGCTTGGGTACATTCTGATGATTGGATAATGATCTTTGATGATATTTCTTGAAAGACTAATATAAAATGAGAATGAAAGATTTTTATTTATTTAAAAATAATTAATAATAATAATAAATAACAATAAAGCTTCAATAATAATGTAAAATAAGTTCTTTCTCAATCCATAAACTGAATTAGTATTTTAGTTGCGTAATTAAAACAACTTAGAACATAATTCAAATTAACCTTAATGTATTCTTCAGTTAATAAATTAAATTTAATAATATGTTTAACAATTAAGCTTGATTTGAAATTTTATTACATTATTTTTTATAGGATCCATGTAGAATTGATTTGAAAATGTGTGATAAAAGGAACTGTTAGCTTCGATGTCAACAATTTCAGACATAATTATTTAAAGATTTATAAATGAAAATAAAAATAGTAATACTTAAACAATTTTCAAAAATTCAATAAATTAATATAATGTGCCTTTCTTATAATATTTTAGAATGTAAAAACATTTTAAACTTAGTTCGCAATTTTAAATTTATCCAAAGATTTTTTAAAAAATATAATAAAATGAGCTTTTCAATATTGAGCACTTTATGAAAATTTAAAAATTAAAAAATATGTTTACATACTGTTGGGTATGCCAAAGGCACAAGCCTTAAAGATTTTGAGTAATAATATTATTATTATTAATTAAAAATGCATTATTATTATAATAAGATAATATTAATAATATTTGTTTATCAAAATCTCACCGTCGAAATAATGATATATTTATAAATAAACTAATATTGCAAAAATAAATTATTATTACCAAAAAGTTTGGAGATTAAGAATTTATGGTCAATTAGGGGAAATAGCCCTCTAAAAACGTGGAAACTGTTGATCGTAGACCAATCTCTACGACTAAATTAAGATACGACTATCTCCAGAAATTCGCCCAAAAAAGGAGAATTGCGTAAAGTTTTATAGAGTAGATTTTGTTATTAAGAAAATTTTATCCGTAATTCTTTTTGTTTGGCTTGAAGATACAGCAGGATTTTACAATGGGGGCCAGTGGGCTTGAGAATGTCTAGGTGATCGTGAATGACCTAGAAATACTCTCATCCGCGAGCACATCGTCGCTCCGGGTGATGGTATTTTTGATTGATTAGTTTTTCCTGTTTATTTTTCTTTAAACTGTTGTTTATACATTTTATCTTAATTATATTTGTTTTAACCATAAACTGTTTCATTATTGATTTGTATTTTATTATTAACTTACCACTGGTTTGTGATTATTTGAAATCGATTATAAACATTATTTAGATATTTATCGAGTTTTGATTCTATATTTTGTAATAAACGGTCTTGGTTTAAGTATACCAGTTTTATTGGAGTTTAAATTATGTAGCTGTAAAAGTAAAAAAAACACAACATTAAAAAGTGAGTAGTTAGTGAGTTCGAGCTAAAGTTACATATTTCTATTAAGGAAAATAGTAACAGTACTCACAGGGACGACTTATCGAGTTAAGACCATTCAAGAGAATATTATTGTACTAGTTATATATTTATGTCATGTATATTTTACCTTTTTATATTTGATAATAAATAGATTTTTATAATATATTTTTAATAATAATTTATTCCATTTTCGCAAGTTTTGCAAAACTGATTTTGGAGAAATAGCGTCAAGACAAAATAGGAAATATCCGACATAAATCTTAAATAAGTAAAAAATATTTCAATAAGAAATGTGATTAAATTAGTAAAACGGATCATTCAATTTTCAGAACAATTAACTCCAT
Source organism: Bipalium vagum (assembly GCA_037834085.1). Lineage (NCBI taxonomy): Eukaryota > Metazoa > Platyhelminthes > Tricladida > Geoplanidae > Bipalium > Bipalium vagum. The sequence continues at coordinate 5,053 of JBBMKC010203857.1, forward strand.
TTTGATTGATCAAAAAGTAAAACAAAATCAATTTATTTTAGATTTACTGTAACCGATGCTTTCATTAAAACAAATTTATTTTTAATATTTACAATTAATAATAAAATGAGAATATTTTAAATAAAAGATAAACCATTTTAATCTTAAATAAATTACTCAAAAAATCTTTTTAAAAATGTATTTTGTCCTTTATTTGGAATAAAAATGTCATCCATGCAGATATAAAATGTGATACATTTATCTGTGATTATACAAAATTAATTAATTAACAATTATTAATTAATACAAAATTCCATAAGAATTAATTTTTATTATATAATTTCCTTTTTTTGTCCTACTTTGTTACAATTAAGGGTGTCAGAAATAAAAATTATATTATATATGAGTAAATACGTCAAATTTATTTATTAAAATATTATATATTTTAATAATTAGATCTTGGAATAAGTCACTTGCAAAAATTCTAAGTTGAGCATCTTACTTTATTAATTAATTAAATAAAATTAACTCCGTGTTTAATAAATTGAAAAAGAAATTTGAGGAGGAAATCACAATCGAATAAGAAATGACTATTCAGGTTATTCATAAAAACCCCTGTGGTCTTTTTATGATTAAAACAAAATCAAAACTGATGACAAAATCAATAAATATGATAGTGAATCAATTAATAATTATTGATATTTATTAAAACAAGGGAAATATTCTCGAAATAGTTTATAATTGGAATTTTTAAGAAAAAATATTCTTTAATTTTCAGTTTTATATTTTTACAACTATTGATTTAATTTAATTATAAAATTCGTTTATAATTATATATCATGTAAAATGAAAAATCCATTAATGTTACTTAAATTATAAATATTTATAATTATTTTAATTACTGGAAATTTTATGATATTACATGAAATAAATATAATTTTAATTTAATATTTATGTTGGGTTTCGATAATATTAAGAATAAATCCATTAATAGAATATTAATATAATATAATAATAATTCAAAAAATAATAAAAATATCTATTTTTGCAAAATTATATTTTTTATTTTGTCTAAATATACAAATGGATTTATGCTCTGAAGAGTTTTATTTTTTAAAAAAATAATAAGAAAAAAAGAGAACCGTTTCTCAAATTAGGTAGATTATGCTCTGTCATTAATAAATAATAGTTTCCCCATTAGCCAGCTTAGACAGTTGTTTAAGGCCTATAAAAAAGGGCTAATAACTTTAATTCTCATTCCTGGAACTCATAGTACCTCACAGAGATAAAAAGAAACTGACTGCCACAATAAAGAGAAAATTTTATTTTGAAAGTTATTGCAAACTATTACTTTCTATGGTTTGTATATCGACCGGGTTCCATGAAGCTCGACCGACCACGAATGATTCGAACGGAACTCACAGTTAGTCAAGAGTCTAGCTCATTTTCAAGTCGTTTAGCCTTGTTGTTTTGTTTCTTATTTTACTCATTTTCTTATCACTTTATTCTTCATCCTTTTGTTAATATTAATTAATAATATTATTGTAATCGATTTACCTTAAATTAACAGTGTTTTTTGACTTAGTTACTACCGTGGTTTTAGCGCAGTGTCAGAGGTTTGTGGACAGAAACTAGTTGAAGTTTTGGAGAGTGCAAAATATGTAGAGTAAATATCATTCAGAAGGCTGCTGACCATCGATTGTGAGGTGTTTAGTGATTAATATTGATCTGTCTTGTGATTTTGAGTTGGAACTCAATAAATTGTAGTGCGGTTTTTCGTTATTTTGTTTTTCTCATAGGATAACAGTAGATTCTAATCTTAGTCAAGAAAGTGAGTCAAATTAAGCATGTGTGGTTAATTTTAAGATCTTAACATTTAAATTATAATTTTATTATTATTTAACAATGATACTCCATTTTCAAAATAATTTTTTGTGAAAACCTTCTGGAATAAAATTAGAGAATTAAATTTGTCAGACAATGAAATCTTGTATTTAATGAACAAGCGATGATGATAATGTGTAAATGAGATAAAAGTCTACAACCAAATTCTTTTATTTTCTGATCATTCTTCTTTGATATGTAGACCAATTTCTCTTAAAAGAAATAGATTTTTGAGACTCACTTGCTACATTTCAGACCTTTTTAATATTTTAATGCCCCCTGTCATTGAAAAGGATTAAAAATTAATTTGTTTAAGATTCATCTTTATTAGTCTTCAATCATTCAGGTAATACAAAAAATGTTCCGTGAAGATTATTATTGATTATTACAGTGTAAATTGTAATTTTTAAAATTAGCATAGTCCTAGCTCCACATAATCAGCTGATATAATCAGAATAAAACAAAAAAATAATACCACAATTTATTTTTCAAAATGAAATTAACTCCGCTATTGTGACTTCCTTCTGAAAATATTTGTGGAATGGAGGCACAACAAACATCTTTTTATTTTATTTTTTTTAAGAGTACAGAAATAATTTACAAACAATTTCCTCACATCTTTTTATAATTATGGAAAATTTTATTGCATTAAATTTCATATTGTAATTACAGAAAGAATGAAATTTCGTCGAATTATTTATATAATTATTATTAATTATTGCTAAGTCACAAATAATTATTTAATGATGATAATTATAAAAATTTAATTTAATAATTATGTATTATTTACATTATTAATATTATATATTGCTTTTTTTCTATTATATCATTTCACAAAATTTTTTTTTAATTAAATTAATTAAATTAAAAAATGTAATAATAATTTTAATAATAATTTTAATAATAATTTTAATAATAATTTTAATAATAATTTTAATAATAATTTTAATAATTCATCAGTGAAAGATTACAAATGCCTTTGCTAACGATGATCATTACTTTGATTAGTGTATTTTATTTATGTATAAATAATGTTATAAAAGCCTCCCTTTCAACTCACATGTCATATGACTACAAACATTTTCTTCTAATAAGTGCTTGTGTCACATTGTCACATCTTTTTAAAACTACATAATCCTTCATATCATTGTTCACAAATGTTATGCCAAAAAAATTGATTTGTAAAAGTATTTGTAACAGTAATTTTATTCAATTTTGATTAATTTAAGTTTTAGTGAAACAATTTTGTCGTTATCGATCCGAGACCACACTTCGGAATTGATACTTAAAAAAATTCTAAAAATGGTAATTTAAACTTTAAACCTTCGATTGTCTCCTAACTTTTCTCTTAAAAATTTCACTTTTTCTCACCAGTCTTTTTATAATTTGATTATTTATTTATTTTCTATCAGAAAAATCTTTATTATTTTAAACAAAGATTTTACTTATTATTGTATTGTTAATTCAAAGGTCTTCGATAATTTGTGATTGAGGTGCATCCTGATGGTAACCGCAACGATAAAAGCATAAAACTGATATATAATTCATTAAAAAGGTTTCAAAATGTTAGGGTATTAAGAATGGCTTCTATAACAATATAAAGAAAGGTAAAGAAAAGGTAAAGTGTAACCTTATACTATATGTTTACTCTGTAAAACAAGGACTTCTGAATGGAGGAAATCTCAATATTCGACTTTTTTCCACAGTAATATCTCCTATAAAACTTTTCCACCGTCTGTTTTTCTCTTTTCAGAAACGTCTCTGAGCGTTTTTCGAATTAAAAATGGAGAAATGTATTACAATGAAGAATGAATATAAAAATATCACGAAATATTATATTAAATATTTTTATACAGAGGAAATGCAATATAAGCAAAACCCTTTTGTCTACAGACGTTTTGTGTTACTGTGAACAATTGAGGCGCGATCATTCGAAATTTCTTATAATAATTAAAACAACCTGACCAGTGGTAGCATGGTCATTGATTTGAAGGTCTTCCAGTGCTTTAAAGATTTTTCTGGTTTCTCAATACAACTTATTGGAAAAATAAATCGATTGTCAACAAAATATATTGTTTCTGTTATTAAAAATTCAGAAAATCATAATAAAATGAACTGATTAAAATTTTCAGTTTCAGTGATGCGAGATGGTATTTATTAAAATAATCAAAATATTTTATTCAATTTTTGTTCAATTGTTTTCATTCATTTGGCCGGAGAGAGAAATGTTTTAAAATGTTTGTCTCTTTTATTGGATGAAAATGAATTCAAAAATTTTGTATTTCTTTTAAAGAGGATTTTATTTTTATTTACAATTATCAGATTTATTTTCGTCAATTTTTTGTTTTAATGAAATCGTTGCGATTAGAGGGCCCACGAGAACCGTGAACAAATAAATAAAATCGAAAATATTTTTACAATAAATATTTCTTTCCACATTTTCGTATTGTCAAAATTTTATTGCAGCCAATTAAAAATTTTTTTAATAAAATTCGGACGTCTCATTTCGCTATAGAAACGAAAATAATAAATTTTGTCGATTTTATTATTTTTTATTGATATTTTATATTAATATTTTTGCGTTCTTTGGTATATACAATGCTACGCTTATTGAATATCCTTTTACTAATTCTCCAAAGAATTATTTCAATTGAAATAAATTGATGAGATTGAATTGGTCTCTTTTTAATTATTTGAGATAATTTCATTATATTACTTTGCAAATTGATTTTTATTAAATTTCAAAAATCAGAAAAATTAATTTATTTTTTCGTCACGTTATCCGTCTATGTCCAGAAAAATATAAATTCAGTGGGATTATCAAAAAACTATATAAATTTTCATATTTATATTATTAATAATAACATTAAAAAATTAATACAGTCACTTTTTTTTCTTTGAAAGTCTATTTCTATCAAGAAACATTTCCGAAGAAGAAATATAATACGTAGGCTACTGGTTAAGTTTGTCGAATTTAGTACCTGAAAAAGCAGTCCACAAATAGGTCAATTATTTTCAAAATGATCACCTATAGAGTCAACACACTTTTCGAATGATTCTTTTCTATTATGAAGTTGATTTTCGATACCCATACTTCAAATTTTACAATAACTGTTTTATTCCTAATAGCTAAATGATGGATCTATTCATTTAAATGAGAGTGACTTTGAAGTCACCAGTTTTGCCAGATTTTCATTATGGAGGAACTTAGAGACTAAGGTATTATGAGAAATCAAAAAAATCTTAAATCTAAAGTAATCAAAACATCTCTAAAAAAATATACCGAAATCTCTGTACCATGTATGAATTCTCGGAGAAATGTTAATTAAAAAGGTTATTAATTATTAAAGTCTTAAAATTCTGATAAGGAAATCAAACAACTTTCTTAATAGATTATTATATGTTCAATGTTGTTCAAATGCCCAAGAGAGAGAAAATTTCTCTATCAAATTTACTAACAATAGTTTTTATAATTATGACAGATCAAAGAATATCGTGCTTATTTGGTCTATTCTAAATTAATAATAACATTTAACAAAGTTACGGTCACATTCGAGAAAATTTACTTTTGATATTGCTTCACGTAATTTTTTTTCATAACTGGAGGGCCAAAATTCAAAATTATTTATTGAAAAAAAAATTTCTTTGGTTTTATTATTTTAGTTTGTTTTACCACATTATTTTTCATTATTGACAAATCACATTTATTTGAAATCCTTCAGCACTTTTTATGATAATTAATTTTAATTAAATATCTAGTTTTTCATAAAATCAGTGCTGATAAAAATATTTTCGATTTTTTTTAATTTTGTTTATTCGATGTTAAAAGTAACAGAGCGGTCTAAAACCTTTGATCTAAATGCTGAAAAATTTCAATATAATCATACTATCTTATTTTGGGAACTGAAACCTAAGTTGCCAATATGGATCAATATTTACAATTTCAGCAATCCATAAAATTTTGTCTCACCACAAATTTTAAGTTCTGTATTTTTTTAATTTCGTAGAATTTATTGAATGAGATCAGCATAAGTTATTAATTCTTATATTAGATTGTAAAGAAAAAGATGGGTTGGTTTTATGACTTCACTTTTGCATTGTGAATTGTTAAATGAAATTTTGTTTAATTAATATAAATTTGTTCATATCATTAGGCAAAATCTTCTACAAAAGGAAATTCAACAAAAGTTTTTAATAAACAAACGTTAAATTTTTTAGGCATTTGAAAAAGAGATGAACAACATCCAAATTAGACCAGTGTTCTTTCATGAATACAAAATGGGTGGTAATGCTGCACAAACCACTGGTACCATTAGTGAACGTGGAGATGAAGATATTCTAGATAAAGATGGTCGTTGACGAGAATCTGTCATCTCCAATGACGATTTAAAGACACTGGTTGAGAGTGGTCCGCGTACAAATGTTCAAGAGCTTGGCTGTGCGCTAAGTGTTTCAGCTATGACGGTTTCCAACCATTTGCAAGATAAAGAAAAGTAAAAAACTGACAAATGGAAAGAAAAGCATAATATCGATTAGAAGTGTTCTCAGCACTTCTCTTGAGCAACAAAAGAAAACATTTTTTTCGATCTTATTGTGAAGTGATGAGAAATGAATCCTGTACGACAACCGCAGACGTTCGCAGCAGTGGTTAGATAAACATGAACCTCCTAAACCAAAGTTGCACCAACGAAAGGTTTTTGTGACTGTTTGATGGTGTTCCACTGATTTGATCCATTATAAATTTTTGAAATGTTGTCAAACAATTACTGCCGAAGCTATTGTGTGGAAATCGAAGAAATGTATCAAAAACTGAAGTGCTCATACCTAGCCTTGGTCAATAGAAAAGGCCAGTTGCTTCTCCATGATACGCCGGACCATTCCTCGCGCTATTTACCGTACTAAAATTGAATTAGATTGATATTGAAATTCTGCCTTATCCAGCTTAATCACCAGACCTCTCGTCTACTGATTATTATTTCTTAAAGTTTCTATTTTGATAAATAAAATTTTGTTTAAGCTGTGATTTGCTCATTTGAAGTTCAATATTACAAACTGCCATTTATTTCTTTACAACTTAATACTACATGTTTTTCAATCACCAGTTAAAATTCCTTACACGAAGGAGTAAAAGACAGAATCGTAAATCATTTTATTCTATAGATGTTTTGAATGGAAACATTTTAGTTAGGAATATTTTTATAATTTTTATTCAATAAAGCAGTAGTTTTATGCTGCCTCTGGCAAATACTCATATAGCTAGTTTCAACCACCGATAGTTCATGTATTAAAGGACATGTATACAATACATTTCAATTTTATGAAATAAAATTATTCAGCTAAATTTTTTGTTCTTTCTTTTCATAAATATAATAAGTACATAGACCAGTGGCCTTCAACCTGGGCGATATCGCCCACTAGTGAGGGTTATGAAGAAGTCCTTGGCATCGAAACATCAAACACAATGTGTCTCATTAACTCTTTCAACTACTATACTAGTTGTAGATATTGCATTCTCTTCTGTCAATAAACATTATTTGGATTTTAATAAGTTTTTCAAAGTTTGGATGGGCGATAGATTTTTTTATAGATGGGAATGTGACAAAAGTGGGCGTTAAGCTAAAAAGATTGAAGGCCACTGACCTAGACAAACAAGTCAACTCCTTCAAATTATTAAAATGTCAAATAATACTCATAATAATAATAATAATAATATAATTTTTAACGTAAAGAAATAATTATGTACGTATAATTCAAATTTTTGTTTATTCTTTTCTAATTCTACAAAGCTACAGATTTTTCTACAAGGTAAGCAGAGAGTGAAAATAAAAAAGAGCACTTTCTGCAAATTTCTGTTATTTTCACTTAACTCCATTTATAATATTTTAACATAATCATATTTCAAAAATCTCTGATTGAAAAAAAATCATTAAATATAGAACAAAGTGACACATAAATTCCTTCTTTTCTATATTATATTCGTGAAGGGAAAACGAATTTTCGAGATGATTTTCGTTTGAAATAATTTGACATGCAAGGCACCTTATTCTTCTGGTATGTCTCCCTAAGAACTCTTTCCATTCCCTAAGCTCAAATTATCCTTTCGAAGAAAACATTTCTAACCGAGTGAAGTCATAAAAGAAAATCCGGTGTGCTAAATGCAATCCCAATTTCAGTGTATGGAAATTGCTTTCAAAATTGGATTAAGAATGGAAACAGTGCATAGGTCAAACAAGAGTACTTTGAACTAGATGAAATAAATGTTAATAATTAAATAATTACTTTTGTTTTAATAAACTATTTTGAGTACTTTAAACAGACGATATATTGATTTTTATAAAAATATCACCGAATTTTAATATTAAATATATAATTATGTTAAAATTAAATTTTTATCTCATAACACAATTCAAAGGCAGATAACAAAGGAACATTTTTGCTTTTCTTCAAGTTTCTTATTATATCAAAAGAAAAATATACCTTAAACCTGTCTTTTGTTTATGAAAAGGGGGCTCAATTTCCAGAAAATCAAATAATGGGTGGAATACAAACTCGGCTGGAAATCTCTGGACGTTTAAGACAGAAGAGATTCAATACAAAGGAATCTTAGTGTTACTCGAAATGATAGCTTAGAAAAAATCACAACTTTCAGGCGGTACTTGAGAGACAATAAAAATGACGTTTTTGTATTTTACAGTCATTGGTTATATTAGGTTGTAAAGAAATTTATGAAACTTAATTTTTGCAGTATGAATTAATAAAGGAAAATTTTTTTATTAATATAAATTTGTTTTCATATTGAAGCGTAAATTTTAAAAAAGGTATTTCAACAAAAAAATTTAATAAAT
>JBBMKC010203868.1:0-13760 GCA_037834085.1 Bipalium vagum
ATAATAAACAATATAATAATTAAATCCAAAGAAAATTTTTTCTCCGCAATTAATAACAAAAATAGTAATAATCCTGAAAAGTCTGGCCATAACAGGAATATAATTTGTACCAAAAAATAATTATTTTTTTATGAAATTCCTAAGCTTTTGACCACAATCTCTGCAAATAGCTGTCTCAGACATTTGTTAAATATGAAATCATACTTTACTTGATCTGATTTATTTTCATGGAGATTTTCAGAGCAATAAAGTAATTAATCTTAAAAATAAATTTATTTAGAAAAAAATTTAAAAATAATTTTTGATAAAACGTTACAATACAAAATGATTAATTAATACAATATTTATTACCAGGCAATAAAAAAGTTATAAAGTTTTTATTTCTTTTATTAAAATCAGTGACACGCACTGGGCTTGGTTGATCGAGATATTTTTTGAAAATTCTGATCTTTTTGCCTCACGATCATTGACTAAAAAAATTTTCGAACATACTTAGACTATTTCATCGTTGTAATTTGATCTTGAAATCATAACAATATTTTTGTCACAAAACCTAATAAAAACGATAATTTAAATATCGTGTTTAATTGTACGGCACGTAATTCTTAATTTAGAATATGCTCGAAAAATATTATACTTTGAGGAAAAAAATTAAGTAAATTATTTTTTATTATAAATTAAATTATTATAATGAATAAAATTATTATAATGAATAAAATTATTATTATAAATAAAATTATTACTATTATTAGTATTCTTATTCTTATTTATTCTTATTTATTACTATTATTAGTAATAATATTATTATTATGTTGTACTATGTAGTATTATTAATTTATTATGGATATAAAGCAAAAATTTTGGACTTTGGTAATAATATTTGATATATAGCTGAAATATTTTACTGTCTAGATCCCGAGCTTAAACTTCATTTGATCTTTCAATTTATTGTTGGAAATCTGTCAAATTATTGGTAATCCTTATGGATTATTCCCAGGAGTTTTGAGATAAAGAAACAAAAAGATGGCATGGGAAAAAATACAGATTTCATCGGACAATTTATTATCTTTATATTGAGCATATTTAAAAGTAAAAATATAAAAAATTATAAGAACATTAATTTGTTATTTCTCATAAATTTGTTATCTATTATCTGGTTAAAACGATTTTGCCTTTGCTACATCACAGTAACACGTTGATCTCCATTAAACCCACTCAAAATAAATAGGGGAAACGTAACGAAAGTGTTTTTCAGTACAGTCGTTTTACTTATTCCATTTGGTTTAGATTATGCTGATTATTAAAAAAATATTTTAAAATATTATGAATAATATATTATTTGAGGTCATAAAAATTATTAAAAATATTTCATAAATAATTCAATGGAAATAAAATTTTAATTAATAAATCAATATTTAAAATAATAAAATACAGGAGATATTGATTTACTATTTTTTTAATATTTAAAATATTTAAAAATAAATTATATTTACTTTATAACTGAATATATAAAATTAAAATAATATAATAATATAATATAATATATAAAATATAATATTAGTATAATTAAATAATAACAGTTGAAATTAAACAACTTCAAAAACTGTGATGCAATTTTAATTTTTGTGCTAATTTTTATTACAGAAATATTAATATTATTTAATTAAACTTAATAATCTGCTATTTAATATCGAAATGAATAATGTTGTTCTTGTTGGAATTCATTGGGAAATAATATAAAAATGGATAAAAAATTTCATTTATATTTTAAAATATTTATATTTTTAAATTTTATTTATACATATAGCTTGTTTTCTGTTTAATTAAAAAAATCACGAAGAATTACCTTGGTATTTGGACTTTTATAATGAGACTTGATTTGAAAAATTTTAAAATTCCATTATTTATTTTTTAATTTGACAAATTTTCTAGGCTGAATACGCTTCATTGGTCAGCTCGATCAGCAAATAATTTTATTTTTATAAAAATCAATTTAAACATATTTATTTTAAAAATTGGTTCATGATCAATTTTTCCAAATATTTTTTTTAATTAATTTATTAATAAAAAAAATTTCGGTTCAGTTGAACAATATTTTTATTTGTTTCTTCATCATTTACCTATCGTTACTGTTGTATTTTGTCAAGTGATTTTTTTTTCTAATTTTTTTTCAAAATATAAAAAAATATCTTACAGAAAAATCAGCTTTATTTTTTCAATCAATTTTCCTGTTTCCCGCGGAGAAGATTAAATTTCGATCCACTTAATTACCTTTTATAAAAACCGATAATATTGTTTAATAAAATTGAACTTTTGTTTATGACTTGAAAATTTTAAAGAAGGCCTTTTAATGAGTATCGGAAATAGATAGGAACTTTTATTGTTTTTTATTTACTATTTCAATGAAAAAGTATTGTCAGAATATATACAGCTCATTAATCAGTCACGGACAATGTAAAAGTCCATGGAACCCTTTTCGGCAAATCTGGCACCATGAAATTTTATTAACATTTTCAGTTCATTTCTATTTTATGTTTTGATTGTTTAATTATTTAATATTTTAATAATTAATTTAAATATTTAATATTTTAATAATTAAATTAAATATTTTCAATTTTATTCTTGCAAATTATTAATTTTTTTTGACAAGTAACTGTTTATTCCACAAATCTTGTTGAACTTATTTTGTTTGAAATATTAATAATAATCAATACAATTTGATTATGTAAGTAATGTTTTACTTTATAAATATCAATGAAAGGCTTCTCTGATTCGGATAAGGAAACCTAACTTTAAATTGATGAAAAAATAATTGGACTCAAAATGGCTGAATTTACCGAGAGGTAAGTCAAACCTGATAAGCCCAATGAAGATGTACTGGTTGACTATGACAATTTCCAATCTTCTCTATTTTTAAATCTCCCGCTTTTCCAATGACCACCATGTGGTATTAAGATGGACTAACTTCACCAAATACAATATTTAATGATTTTTCTTGTTATACTGGTATGTTAAGAAAAGTAAAAAAATATTCGCGTAATTATTTTAAAAATAATTAATATAATTACTTTGACGGTAATTAAAATTTTCTTTAAATTAAAATCATTAAAATTACACTACTCAAAAAGGAGTGCTTTTACATTTATAAATGAAAATTATTAATATAAAAAATTTATATGATCAAAGTAATTTACTTTTGACTTGGAAAATTGCTGCCAACGTTAAACAAATCTTGAAGTGCTATCTTATTTGACCGTGATTTCATTTCATTAATGCTATTATTCTCCATGGTTCTAGGTAACAATTTACCGGAAAATTAAGAAAAAATTAATAATCTCAATTTAACTTCACTTGATAACTTTCATCCGACAACTCATGGTCTAAATTATTTATTATTTATTATTTATTAATTATTAATTATTAATTATTAATTATTAATTATTAATTATTTATTATTTATTATTTATTATTTATTATTATTATTATTATTATTATTAAAACTGAAACACGTTTTGTTAATTAACATGAAGATAGACCTAACTAAAGACTACACCAAAAATGTTATTAAAATTTCGAGAAGACAAGAAAAAGACAGATAGAGGAAAAAATTTTAAAAGTTTATGATTACAACCCAAATGACAGGAGTTGAAAATCACCATTAATTAAATGGAATAGTGGAAAGAGTGATAAGGGTGATGAGAGACATGCATACAAGCTCGTTAAAAGTCGGATATAAAGAAAAGAACTGGCAAGAATTATTACCAAGAATCGTATTTAGTATCAACACTGCCCATGAAGTTTTTTCCTGAAATCGTTTTGGATTACAAGGAGTTCTACGTACAGGACCACAAGTATCAAGAAAAATCAAAAGAAGTTGGGAGATGGCGGCAGAGAGAATGAGCGAGTTAAAAAAGAAAACAGATCATTAGAATTGAAAAAGTATTAGTCAGGAAAAAATCAAATGAAATGGCAGCAGTCTTCGACAAAGGAAGAATTAAGGATTATAAAACGCTTTTGTTTAAATAAATGCCTTTTAAAAACTTGAGCATGTTTTGTTCATGAACACGAAGGAAGATGTAACTGTAATAATATTAAAGAAGCCAATCCACCAAATTGTCCGGAATTACATCCAATCGAGTGCTATTAGTCCAATATAAAATCTACGATCAAAGGAACAAAAGTTAAAACCGCCAACCTTAAAGAGTTCAAGGATAAATGGCGTAATCAAGCAAATAACATCAGCCAATCGGATGTCCAGACACTCATGGGCAAACTGAAACCCAACATTTAGCTATTTTAGCGTGGAAATTGATTTCAGTCTGTATCTTTCACATTTGCATTAAATACTGTATTGTAATAAATATAACTTTAAAATATTTCAATCTAGTTTCTCCATGTACTTTTCCATATACACGCCTGCCAGATTTTTTCTGAAACATCCAATATATTTATTTCATAATCTTTAATAGATATCTGGAAAATAGGATCAATTTAAGTTTACACTACATTTCTGAAAAAGTAGTGTCAAATTTAGTTGATTTTTTTGTGTAATGTCAAATTTCTCATGGTTTTCAAATTTCAAAATTGAAATTAGGCAAATCATTACATCAATATTTTTGTGGTCTGATGAATTGACTTACTCGCAAATGAAATGTTAGGTATCGATTTCAGGCCCAGTCTTTATAAGATTGAGGTATTTTATAATTGGTAAACTAAAATTATTTTACGAGAAAAATCCCATACAACTGGTAAAGCTCAATTACCAAGTCAAATCCCACCGTGGCAGAGGACCAAAAATTTGGCGCTAACAATTGTTGATACATAAGCGAATCCAGCTATAGGATTCTGCCAGGTAATTCCAGATAAAAGACCCGATCAATTATTAGAAGTTTCGTTTGTCCCGGTTCAATAATATATATCGACAAACACAAGTCTTATTTTAAATTGAGCTTTTATACTTTTTTTAACAGATACCTGGAAGGAAGAAACATTTAGCAAAACTAAACAATTACTTGTGATATAATAAATTTTGTAAAAGATGTTTTTATTGATTTTATTTCCTAATTTTAATCAAATATTGTCAAATTTACTTGATTTTTTAAAGTAATTTTAAATTTAATTGATGACATTATTTTTTATTTAAATTATTTTTTTCTGTAGTGTCAAATTTAAGTGATGAAATTATGTCGTGTAAGATTTAATTGTTGGTTGTTGTAGGGTAATGTTAATATGATTCGGGAAAGTACATAATTTTGTTATTTCCCTTTATATACTGGTTTTGAAAAATTTTAATCTTTGAATTTGGGTAGAATTAAAAATAGATTTTGTTTTATTAGATATCTTACAATTTCCAAGATTGAGATTTTCCAGAATTTTTTATGAAATGTAATAAAATATTTATGACCATTTCAAATTTTAAATTAACAAATTTTGGTTCATTAATTTTTGGAAAAAACAAAAGTTTGATAGACTTAAAATATTTTAATAAAATAATAATAATATTTTGGAGAAACAACAGTAACAATTTTACTGAAATTAAGAGTAATAAAGAGAAAAATAAAATTTTATTTTACAATATTTTATTCATTTTGCTTTTATATAATGAATTATTTATTGCTATTTAATTAATATGCAATTGTGTCACTTGTTCATTTTTAAAGAATATAAATAAATGTCTCAATGGTCTGAATGCAGAAGTAGTATTATATTTTTATGTCTTTCAGTTTGATTAATGTCCACAAGTTTCATTAATACAAACAATACTCTAATTCATTGATTTGACATTTATCAAAATTTATCTGAATTCCAATTTATAAAGTTCCTACATTAATATTATTTTCGTAAAAACCAAATATTTACGGTTAGTCCAAATAAATTTCCCTATAAAGTCAAAAATTAAGAAAATATAAATGATTTTTGGAAAAATTATAAAAGATCCAGATGGAATTCAATTAATAGCTTTATTTATTATATATAATATTAAAAATTATTTATGGAAGTTTGAAGAATTCTCTAAAAGAAAACTGTCATTTCAAAAAAATTAATATTATATTAAATATTAATTATTACTTCAAATCTAAAACTGTCAAACTTGAAGTTTTTCCGGTTCAATTCTGAATTTCATCTCCTAAATATACTCGGGAATTTTAAAACCCAAATGTGATTACTTCAATATCTAGAGGATATTTTTATTGTTATAAATATTACTATTATTTTTGTCATTAAATGAATAAAATCAATTAAAATTATTCGTTCTTATAACCAAAAAATTGCCTCAACAAAAGTTTACTTAATTTATTCTAGATAATATTTCATTGTTTAAATTAATGATTAATAAATTATTTTTATATTATTTAAGCCAATTAAAAATGGAAAGTTATAAAAATAAATTTAATTTTCTTCAAGCCATAAATTGATATAAGATCATAAATTCAGATATTGGTGGTTATATTTATAATAATCTCCATGAAATCTCAAAATTTATAATTTCATTCTTTATATTTTGCTTTTATTTCTGTCTTACTTTTGTTTTCGTTGTTATTTTTAAAGTTACAATAGTCTCAAACTTTAATAAATTAATTCAAGAAATTAAAACAATAATATAATAATTTAATTACAGGTTTATGCAGAAATATATAGAAAAATATTCAAAAATGATATAATTCCATGCAAAAATATATAGAAAATTAGTCAGAAATATATAGAGAAAATATTAGATTGTTTCTATTTGAACTTGATCGCATTTTAGTCAGCCAAAGTATTGTCTCAGAATTTTACGTGACATGAATTATACCAGAAAGCGATTAGTCAGAGTTCTCAAAGAGATAAATAATAGTAAAAACAGGTTTATACAAGGGACATTGAGTACATTAAAAACTGTAAGTTGGTTTACTTAGCTGAAACAGAAGTCAACTTACACCGAACCAGAACTTTTTGCCACCATACTGGCCTCAATTAAAGCCGATCGAAGAATTTTTTTAGCAGTCTAAAGTCGCAAATATTATCCTTTATGAGAACCATTATAGATCGGAACCATTAAAAAGAACTGATTACCCAAGTACCTATGCATGACGATATCAATTTAAGTGGTTATGATCGCAATATAAAGCCTTGGCGAGACAAGAATTTCGTCCCTTAATGTTTTATTGTTTTTATATGTACATTTCCACTCGCATATTTGTTATGAAAAAAAAATATTTTTTGTTCTACATATTTCTGAATAATTTTCTATATATTTTAAAGAATTTTCTATAACCCTGCAAATCACCGAATAAAAAAAAGAATTTCAACTTCCATTTTGTGATAATTTAAACTTTTTTGGAAATTTACATTTAAGTACCGAGAAAGATTTAAATAAAACTTGTATAACATTTCTGTTAGATAAAATAGAATGTAATAAGAAATATAATAATAATTAGTATATGATAAAAAAGTTAATTTTATAAAATTTGTAACACTCATTTTAAACTTTTGCTTCAATATTAATTTTCACTCTTTTTTTTCACTTAATTTTCAATTTTCACCTCTGTTTTGACAACGTTAAGGTTATTTTTGCCATTGTAAAGGTCTATTTTGACAATGTTAAGTTTAATTGTGACATTGTAAAGTTTAATTTGGACACTGTAAAGTTTAATTTTGACATTGTAAAATTCTATTTTCACAAAATGTTTATTACAAGAGGTATATGTTCATAACGTTAAAAAGTTCAATTAGAAATACATTTATTCATTAATAATTTCCTTGTTCAAACATCTTGCATCATATTGCTATAGAAACCGGAGCAATCTTCACTTGTAATAAGCCTTGATCAATTATTTATAAGCTCCATTAAAGATTCTTTATTTTCTTGTCTCTCTCTTCGTACAAATCCCTTACGTTTTGAAAATACATTTTCAACGGGGTTTTATAAAGATGAGTATTGAGATAAAAATAATAAACTGAAACCGTTTTCCTCTATGAATTTCCTTATTCTTGAAGTTTTGTGGAAAGGAACATTGTTCATTATTAAAACCTATTTCGTATAAATATTTTTTAAGCAAAGCTATTAGATTTTCTATATATTCACAAAGGACGGGTTTGAGCAGCATAATACAAATAAAGATTCCATATTCATTGTACAGCAATGAGATATGTTTCTTGTAAAGATTGGACAACTTGAATGTTTTTTTCTTTAAAAGATCGATCTCTCTTAGCTCTCATGCTTGCATTAAAGCCAATTTCGTCAATAAAAATACGTTACTTTCAGAAACTTGAGAAGAACGTTGAATAAATTCTTGTGCATTGCAAAATCTTGAATGTATATTGGATGTATAATTTCCTTTTGCTGCATTCGTTTCAAGGTGCAAATAAAATCTGATACAAAATTGTTAATTGTATTCTTCGAAACCTCTATATTGTATTCTTCCAAACATTTATCAGCAATTTTTGTTAAAGACGTCGAACAGTTTCAACAATCGATTCTTTAATAACATTTTGCTGTTCAGCCGATAATTTTGTCGAATTAAACTTTCCAAAGTCAAAATTAAACTTTACAATGTTAAAATTAAACCTAACATTGTCAAAGTAGACCTTTACAATGTCAAATAGAGCTGAAACGGTGTATTGTTACTTATTTGACAAGTGTTCTGCGTGGTACGTACCCTTATGTATGCAGACTAGATATGAAAGTCAACAATCAAGTAACAAGTATTAATAAAAATAAATAGCTAGGCAAAAATTTAGGAGCGCTGTCAAGTAAAGTGTTGCAAAGTTTATTTCTGCTTTATGAAATAATGAAGAATAGGGAAATGATAAAGAAAGTGGTAATGACAAACAAATCAGGAATTAATTTCAGATTTTCGAAATACTTCAAAGTCAATTCTCTGTTTATGCGATTTTGAAGTTATGCGGTTTATTTTTTAATGAAACTATACTCTTTTTTACGCGATTTTTTGTGCGGTTTTTAAAAATGTTTATATACTTTATATAATTATATACGGTTTTATTAAATTTGTTTGTTTCAATTTGTTTAAACAGAAGTTTTTAGTTTTTAAAAAGCTCTTTCAAAAATAATTGTAAGAGTTTAATTTAATTTAAACTTCATTTATTAATTTCTTAAGTAAAATGATTGACAGTAAAGTTAAGCCACAGAAGAGAAGTGCAATTTCCCTAAAAACCAAAATTATGATACTTGATCGCTACATTATCATCATATTCAAGAGACCCTTTAATATAAAAAGACATTCTTTCCAAAATATGAAGATAAAAGGTAAGATCGCTTCTGCAGACCAAGAAGCCGCTACAAAATAACCTGAGGAGTTTACCAAAATTATTAAAGATGGTGAATATTGTGCCTATCAAGCCTTCAACGCTGATTATTTAGGAAAAAAATGCTCAATCGTACCTCTATAGCAAGTTCCGAAAAATCTGCAAATAGTTTTAAAGCTGCCAAAGATCGAGTTATTTTATTGGTTTGCAACAATTCATCTAGACATAGAGTGTTGAAACAACTGCTTGTAAATCGATCTTTAAAACCACGTGCAATAAAAGGAAAATATCGAAATAAGTTACCTGTACATTTTATGGCAAAGAAAAAAGCTTGGGTAACTACAGCTATTTTCACTTAGTTGTTTAATAACTGCTTCGTACCTGAAGTCAAAATTTATATGAAAGAGGAAGATCTTATTAGTTCTTGATAATGCACCAGGTGATGAAAACGTAGAACATCCTAACATACAAATAATTTTTATCCCTCTAAATACAACTAGCTTAATTCAACCATTAGATCAGAGGATTATTTCGGCATTCAAAATATATTATTTAAAGTCAACCTTTCATTACATATTCGATAAGCTAGAGACTGAATCAATCACAGTTACAGATGTTTGGAAGGATTTTAATATTTTAAGCTGTATAAACCATGTTGCATCAGCAATTTTTGAGATTAAACCATACACATTAAACGCATGTTGGAAAGAACTTTGGCCTGAATGCGTATTTAATAAAAATGTACAAAATCAAATAACAACCATGTCATTAGAAATTATTTCACTGGTGGCAAAGGCTTTGATGAATTTGACGAGAACGATATTGAAGAATTTCTTGGGGACAACGTCTTATGTGACAAAGAAAGTTTAGAAAGTTTGGAATTAGATCCTATCGAAGATCTTTTTGAAGAAAATGAATCAGAAGAAAAATCAGTCCCATTTAGTGCCAATTTAATTTAGGGCCTTTAACTTGCAAGTAAATTGGAAATTCATTTTCTATTAAATGACACGAAGAGGCAGATGAGATAATACAAGACATTAGCAATCAGAAGGAATTGGACGAAAAAAACATGTGGATCCCATTGCTTACATTTCGTCTGTGAAATTGACTCAATGAACAAATTAGGAAATCGAAATGTGGATGATGTATAGATTTTTAAGACAGATGATGATCGACAATGGAGTTGGATGCAGATAGAAGGAAGAAAGTTGATGATTTTGTGGGATTCAGGAGAGACGATTACGGTTATGAGTGAACATTGCTGGAGACAGGTTGGTAGCCCTAAGATGAGTAACATCAATGTTTTCTTAAGTATTTTCAATGTTTTCTGAGGTATTCTCAGTTGGAGGCGAACGACCATTGGGGTATATATGGCAGATATCGCTTGGAGTTGAAAAACTAAGGAAAACATTTAGTATAATAACTCTAGAAACAAAATTTTAACATGAAATTTTAGGCGACTGTCAAGATGGTGATCGATCGAAGTTTGATTGTACTAGTTTTACTTTTGAAAAATTAGATTTTAAGATTCTTTAAAAATATGTTCAAATATTTCTATTAAAACATTGGAGAAACCTTATTGAAATATGAAATTTTAAAAACATTTGAATTAAAACAGAAAAATCATTTTATTTTTAAGAGGATATAAAAGGTACTAATTATAATAAAATTGATTAATTAATATCAATTATGACATACTTTAAAATGAATGATTTCAATACCAAAATAATTGATTCTATGACTGAAAACAATTATATTAATTTTATTAATGAATATTAGAACTTTGATAATTTTAAAAATTATATGATTTATTATACAAAAATAAATGTTTTAAGTATAGCAGACTTTTTGGAAATATTAAAGAAATATGTCTACAATAATATTATATAGATCTTTGTTATTGTAATTCAGCTCCATATTTAAGTTGGAATATAGGATTGAAATTTACAAATGTAAAATTAAAATATTTTTTATCCCGAAACTTTAAATCAGTTACTATTACTTAAAAAATGAATCAAAAGTGAAATTTCTTTTGTACATGAGAGATATATACATTAAATTAAACAATAAAATAACAAAATAAAAAATTATTTTATTATGTATTAAGAACTCTCCAAATTAGAATTTAATTAAGTTTTAAAGAGTTTAACAACTTTTGTTTTAATAATAATCAAAATGAATTAAGTTCTTATTCATAAAAAATATTATCTTAGTAGTTTATATTCTAGTTGTATGATAAAATTTCTACCTACAGAAGAAATTAAAGACTCTGGTGAATTTTTATGTGAAAGAACTGAAGAAAATTTTATTTAATCTTTAATTCATTCATTATTAATATTAATTAGTTTCTTAACCGTATTCCAATAGGTCCACGGTGTTACTAGATTGTTACTTTATTAATTTTCTAGATATTATATCATGATTTCACTTAAAAAATTGTATACTCAAATTTCAATATTAAAGCTTTGAAATAAAATCAAAGTTCTGTATGTTTACTTTTGAAAATATTAACGTATAAGAATGTTTTGTGACTGATGATAAAAGTTTCAAAAAGAGGTTGCTTGAAAAAAGAAAGTTTTGCAAGTAATGGTCTGTTTAACTTTATTCATAATATGAGGTAATTATAAAATAAACGAATTTTTCAGTCTATTAGTTTTAAGTTAATTTAATATTATTTTACTTTAATCTTGGGATAAAAGTTAAAGAAAAAGGTTAACAATTTTTCGTGATTTCAAAATGTCTAAATATTTTGCAAAGCTTTTTGTAAAAAATAAAGGTATCAAAAAATAAATGAATCTAGTTTAAGTTTTTAAAATATTTTGTTGGTAACCAAATGTCTTTGAAATGATTTACTAAAAAAATACATAAATTCGGGTTAGCAAATGTACAAGTACCTATTACTTAGACCTACATTTTAAAATATTTATAAATAACAAATATTAATGATGTTTATAAAATGAACCAAAAAATGTAAATGGAAAATTGGCATTTATTTAATGATTCTTTTTGAGTGATGCAAATGAAGAACTCGATTATTATAAATCAGAAGTACATTTTAGTTGTACTTATAATAATCAAGATTTAAATTTACTATATTAAATAAAAATATAAGATATATTTAATGTTGAATATGTAATTTATAATACAAGTAAAGGAATTCAGTATTTAATTTGGATATTAGAAATATTAGAATGTTTGCAAAATATTTGTCAACTCATTTTTACACAACTTATAAGAAATATTGTAAAAATAAAGTTATACTATATAGTATTTTAAATTCTTCATTTAACTTGAGATATTGGTTCTTCATAGAACTTTATGTGGTAGATGGACTAAAAAAATCAAAATTTTCTCAATTATATGTTTAGCTTCTTTATAATGACTAAATTTGAAAAAGGATACAAGAAAAGAAAAACAAATTTTATGATGTTGCAAAAGAAATAACTGGTGAAGTAAGAAAAGTTGAATTTTTAAATAAAAAGGAACAATATATTTTTGATACTGAAACTGAAGATAGTTCGTTTAATTGTGGATTCCATTTGATTGTAAACATACATAATCTTTGTATATTGAATTATATTAAATTCTAATAAATCTTTGGAGGTTATAGAAAATAAACTATCAAATTATTTAGAAATTGAATTATTTTATTATTAATTAATAATTAAAGTGAAAAGCCTAATGAAACATTTAAGGAAGCCTATGTTTTAATTTTAAGTCTTATTCTTATGAAACAATAGACTGAAATAAAAGAAATGAAACTAAAGAAATATTATTTGATAAAAAAATGAAAGAAAGAAATAAAAATGTTAAAACTTATTTGATTGATCATGAAAATACATTAAAAGGAAAAATAATTATAACAAAAACCATGGTATTAAATCTGAAAAAACAAAATATTTATTTATATATTTATTTATTACAAGTCCTTTTAGTAATAAACGTTTAATTGATAATAATGATACAAAATACTTTTTCTCATGTATATAAGGTATTAATTATAAAAATTGGATTTATAAATTAGGTATTATTTCTGGAACTCATAAATGTTAAATCTAAATAAATGAAATACATAATTGTTAGTAGTTACCTCTTCCTTGACTAAAATTCGCCTGTTAAACAAATCAATGTGATATTTAAATAATAGTAATCAAATTATTTGAAAATGGAAGAAGCAGAAATTCGAATCAACATGAAATATGAATTTTTAGGAGAAACTACAGCATCATAGACCACGAAAAAATATAATAACTACACAGTAACTACACGGCAGAAAATGCAGATTTATTTGCTAAACTTTGAAAAGATCAATTTGGCCTCACAAATGAATCACGTGGTCAGCCAAAAAAGATATGTAATGAGTCAAAGGGCGACCAAAAATATGCATTTATGGAGTTAAAAATCTTAAAACATGCATTTATGCCATTAAAATATGCATTATAAAATTAGAAGTCAAAACAACACCTTATAGTTATATTATTATTAAGAATTTACGACAAACTGCTTTCGTCAGT
>JBBMKC010203879.1:0-13760 GCA_037834085.1 Bipalium vagum
TATTATACCTAATCAGAATATTAAATATAATTTTTTAATATATACATAATAATACATTATTGTACATAATTATTAATTTTTTGTTATGAAATTATGAATATAAAAACAAAATATTTTATTTTATTGATTATAATTTTCAGAGCATATTATTTATAATTGATTCTCCATTTATTTAATAATTTTATAATATAAATTGAAAGCGATGTTGTTTTGGAACAAGCCTGATAATGTCATTAGATAAGCATATAAATGTACTAAAAGCAAATTATTGCTTGTTTTGGTCGTCATTAAATTGATTTAAAGTTTAAATTGTTCATTATACAAAAAAATCAATATAATTTTATCAAGGTTGACATAAGCAAAATGTGGTATGATATATATTACTATGTAGAATTATGTAGAAAGTAACGAGATAAATAATATGTGAATGAGCTTTGGAGGATAATGTTTGATGTAAAGGTTTCTGCTGGAATCCAATTTTTATACCCTGAATTATAAAATATTTCAAGATTATAAATAATAAAATCCATATTTATTTTGTTGAGTTTATTTTGATACTTGTATCACGGTTGTGGACCCTGTCTTGATTTTGTTAGGGCTTTTATTGATGAATTATATTTTTTCTTCTTTTGAACCATCCTTTCTTCATGTTGAAATAATTCCTTAAGTAGTTTCTCGTTTTAATTTGTTAATATGATTTTGCATAATTCTTCATTCCAGTCCAATTTGACTTGACCGTTTTGAAATTTCGCAATTCACATTGTACTTTCAATATCTAAATTGAATAAGACTGGGCATGGGTAAAAAGGAGTTAACGGAAGTCATATGGTATTCCATTTACAGGTCAAAATTAAAGAAATGAAATACAATTTTGAGCCAATGAAGTCAAAATTTGGAGTAATGAAATACATTATATTTATATATAAAATATATAATTATTTTATAAAGAAAACAAAAACAGTAAGCATTTTTTATTAATAAATAATATTTTTCTGCCTTAAAAGGTTTTTAGCGGTCCAAGTGTCTTTGGAGATATTTGCAATTTCCTTCAGTTCTCGCATTCTAAATTAATTTTCCGACATCATTCTGTCTTTTTATGTCATTAATGTAGGCATTTATTCAATAACTTTCTCTTCACAGCAGCTTTAAAGCCACACCACGCAGCTCCATTGGATTTAATAAATATGAGTACAGAACTAAGCAAAGAATTTCAACATTTTCCATTTTTGGCAAGCATCAATGATTCATTTCAGACTTTGTGTTGTCTACACGGTGAGTTATATTTTACCGAACTTTTGATTTAAATCATTTACTAAAAGATTCATTTGTTTAAACAATTTAAAATCACATCATTCATCTTTGAAAATCATCAATATTTATTTTGTTCCGATGTGTGTATGTATCATATTTTCTTTTCTTAAATCAGATTGACACCTGTGACTCACCCATTTTTAATATTTACGAGATATTTTATTTCATTATATTAAAACAATTTTGAATTTCTTAACCTTAGTTGCTACCGTTCGAAACCTTTTTTTTCTATTTCATCAGCTTAATGTAAGACTAATGGGAAACTATTATTCTTACAGAGCTGAAGCTGACGAAGATAATGTGCAAAAACAGATTTTAAAGAACAAACCATAAATCTATCATTCAGCATTGGCCAAGACAAAAAAAATAGTGAAAATTTCATTATTACTCCTGAATCGTTAAGTAGAATAAATTTTCCTACAGTTCAGGATACACTTTGATGCAGAAATAGAAAAAATTGTAACAAAGATGAAAATTTTTGAGGTGTTGATTTGAAAAGAATACGGGAGAAGAAAATAATAGGAAAAAAAATCTTCCGTAAAAGTAACTCTAAGTAAAATCCATTAAAGTAGGAATCGAAAATAATCATTCATTGAACCAGAAATGGACCTAATGGAAAACTTTTGAGAAATCAAATTCAATAGTAATAAATCGCATAACACTGAGAAAGTTCCTAATGGGCTTCATTGTAAAGGCACATTTTAATTTATATTTTAATTCCATTAAGAGTGAAAAATTATTTCTTTTGTTTGAACAAATTTCGTCCAAAGTTTAATAAAGAAATAATATTAAAAAACCTCTTTTTTCGAGAACAATAGGAAGAATTAGTGAGGTGTAGGGAGTACATTTCAGAAATGGGGGGTTCAATAAAATTTAGCTACTTAATTATTACTTTAAAAGCGAAGCCGAAAACTTAATCTTATTGCCGGGGTCTCCAGGGCTCCAGGATTACTTAAGTCCAAATATTAAAGAACAAGACAAACGGATAAGTTGATTTTTATTGAGAAATCGATGTAGGAGAATAAATATCATCTCTACCATTTCTCAAGGTCTTAAACATTGGAAAAACTGTATAAGACTCAGTACTATTATGAAAACAATTTCCCAAAATTAAATATATATTGTTATTAAATATATATTAATATTATCTATAACCAAATATTATTTTATTATTATTATTATTATTATTATTATTATTTTTATTATTATTATTATTATTATTTTTATTATTATTATTATTATTATTATTATGGAGTATTAATTAACTGATATCAAACAATTATTCAGCTTTTATTCATGTCAAATATGATGTAAATTATACTATAATCATCTGGTTTTTCAAGAAGAATTATGGAAAAAGCATCATGATCTTCAGACATAGTAAAGCTTTAAGGATTAAAGTCAGAATTTTGATTTGTATCTGATGATAAGAAATAAAGTGAATGTAATGGCCAGCTTTCGAAACTAATTTCATGATTGTTTGCATCACAATTGAAATGCTTGTTACCACATCATTCTGGCGCTATTATTTAAAAACCCAAGGGATTCGATGCAAATGGAAACCCATGCATTAAACCTGGATTAGCAGAGAGAGCTTCGTTCCCATTTCAAGTGTATATGATACATTATCACATCATAATAATTGAATTAAAATTGTTTCGTATTTCTCATAAATTTCCGATTTATTAAAGTATTATGGATTCAGTAAGATTGAGTTATACTTTTTTAAAATGATTTTAATCTTTTTATGATTGATTTTACATAAATTATAAGATATATTGATTGTGGAACCATTCTTCAAAAAACCTTTTCAAAGAACTTAAAAACAATTTTTTTCGAAATTGTTCTGACTTTCAGATTTTTTACTTTTCCTTACTTTCATTTGTTTTCTTTTTATTATTCATCCAGCGGAAAACTTCGATTTAGTATAACTAAAACGAATGGTATCATTAAAACAAAATCATTTTTATTTGATCAAAATTATCATTTAAATAATTATATTAGTTCCACTTAAAAGTAAATTTCACTGAAAAATCAATTTATAGTATTTTGATATTTATTATTTAATTATAATTATAATCATTATTATTACTTAAAGTTTAAATCAAATAACGTATCTTTTTATTTATTGTTTTAATTAGGTAAATAAATATCATAATGAAGTACTTTCTTTTGATGGTCAACGTAAATCGATGATAATAATAATAGTAATATTTTTGAAAATAAGACATTTGTATGGGGTTAATTATTTAATAAAAATTTTAATTTCTATTCAACCTGTTTATTTTCAATCAATAATACTTCATTTGTCTTTGGAGTATGACACACGCAATCATCTATTCCATCAAGATTATAAAGCTGATAGATTTTATGAGAACCCCAACACCATTTTAGATATTATACAGATATATAAATAAATAAATATATAATTTCATGCAATAGTCAGCTTGTAATTAATTTGACATATCATGCTATCCGATGATCAGTTTTAGCCTAACAAATCAAATTGTATTCCTTCAATGATAGTGTCAGATAAAAAAGAGAAACATTAAACCACCTTTAAATATGTATTCTTCTAACAAACATTTTATCTTTCATAATTTTATTTCAATATTTTTCTATTTAAATTAAATTTAAGTCAATTAGAATTTTAATTATTATTATTTATTATTAATATTTATTATTATTATTATTATTATTATTATTATTATTATTATTATTATTATTATTATTATTTTATTAGATTCTTGTTATCTGAAATTTTCACAAATATTTAATGTCAAGAAGTTATAAATTAATAATATTATTAATGATTAATAATAATAATAATAACAACACCAAAAATATTAGTTCAAATAATCACCATTCGTGTTTCTATTTCTGCTTTAACGTCCAACATCAAAGAATTAATTTGTGAAAATTCCCATATTCGGAACAACATGGCAATTAGAAACTGTGATAAAAAATAATTTTGTAAATAATGAGTTTATCTATTCGTCATTTCTTTTTTTGGTATACTTTTTGTGAGAATTACCTATTTTATTTTTATCCTTATATATCCTTATATAAAAATTTAATAACAAACTCTTGTTAATATTATGTTAACGAAATTTTCTGAAGATCTGACTTTAATATCTTATAGTTGTGTTTTATATCTTATAGTAGGGTTTTACAAACACACTGTCAACTTTCCAATTGGTTAATTCCTAGTCTGGATTGTCTCGCCAATGGTTATTCCTCTTGTTCTATTATCTCCATTTTGGGTCTCTTGTTGTTAATTCTTCTTGTTAGTCCTTCCATACTGGGTTTTCTGGTGATAAGATTTCTTTAATAACACTTCACCTTTTACTTCTGCTAGCTTCTATATCTTCATCTCTAATCCTTATAACTCCTTCTTTCATCGTTCCCCCGAATATATTGATTTATATCGATAAGTCCATCTAGCTATTTTCTTATTGTCCTTGACTGTCAACTTGAGAGTCAATTATCAGCATTGTATTTGGAATCCTAATTTAAAAATATGAAAATAAATTAGACCCACTATAATAAAGAGTGAATTTCTGGTTTTCTTTCAGGTTTCATACTTATGAGATAATTGAAGATGAACAAATATTCATGAAAAAAATTAAGAAATCCGTAAACTTTTCCTTTTTCCAGGGATTTTCCCTTAAAAGTGCGCCAAGTTGAATTTGACAGCGTTAGTCACTGTTTGATTCTGAGAAGGATAGAAAAGAATGATATTATTTATCAGCTACATGAAGTATATGAAAATGAAGCTCCATAAAAGGGCTACTATTTAAAAGTGGATTAGAGAGTTTTCTCCTGATCGGAAAAATATGTGTGATGAAGAAAGAAATAGACGACAGTGTGAAATTTGGTAAGAGAAATTCAAATTCAACATCTAAAAACAATTTTTCAAGCAAACAATCTCATTCACAGACTTTAACATTTTATATTATAAATGCTTACAGAAAAATAATTTTAATCCAAACCTTTTCTGATAATTTAAAACAATTTTAATTCAGTCACGCAATTCTACTAAAAACAATAGATTCAACAAAATTATTATCTTTTTCTATAATTAAGTTACATATAACTAAAGAATAAAACTCTGGTTTTGTAAGAAAGAATACTTTACAAGCAACAAAAGCTGAAAAAGACAAGAGACCTAAAAGAAAAAGAAAAACTACTATAAAACGAATTTCATTAGAATAGTGAGGAAGCGAAATATTTTGGATCACACGATGATATCAAAGTTTAGGACTTGGATCATGACAGGAAAGTTGAATTCAGCAAAATATACAGTGAATCCTTCTTAATATCACCTGACTTGTTGTTCTGACCCGTTCAATATCAACTTAAACTGAAAAACATTTGCTTTATCCAATTGAAATTAAAACAATAATGATAATCGTTAATATCACGACCCTGGTGAAAATCATGATTTTCTCCCTTGACGGGCGTCGTGATATTGAACGGGTTACACTGTATTAACAATTTTCGTAAAAGTTTTCCAGAAAGCTTAAGAGCATTGAACACATTAAGAGCTTGAATGAGATGTTGATAATAAATTAAAACATTTCCATAATGAAATTGTATAATTTTTTCTTCCAATAAAAATAATTGAACATTTTAAACAGTGAATGTTCACATAGAAATAAACAACAAAGATTTTAATAAAAATTAATTAATTTTCATAAAAGATTTCGCAATCTCGGTATTGCATATAATTTATTTATATAAAGAAAGAAATTCATTTTATTAAAAATACTATCATTTTAATTTCTTCACTGCACTTCGGAAATGGTATAATTAATAATATAATTGAACAAAAGTAATAATATATTTTTATTATTAAAATAACAACCTTATTATTATTATTATTATAAGAAATAATTGTTATTATAATTTTTTTGAAACAAATTTAAGTTTAAAAAAATTAAAGCGAATTTTCAAAGACTTAATTCTTAAGAATTTCAACTCTTATGAACATGAAACTCTAATTGAGCTCGGAAAAATATTTCCCTATCAAAAAATCTCACTTCATATGAATTTATAATTCACATTATTAATTATTTATTATGGAAAATTATTAAAAAATTTTCTTCTCAATAATCTTTTTAACCAGCTTCTAATAAATACCATTTTTAATTTAATTAAAATTTTAAATTAAAATCGAAACTGATAAAAAATAATGATTTAATTTTATTAATTTTTTCCGAAATTTTAAAAAATGTTAACAATTATTTTTATATTCCTCAATTTTATTTCTTGCTCCAATATAATTAAAACAAAACAGACAATGATAATAATTAATCACTTCATTAATTGTACAAAGTTTTAATTAGAAATTAACTTGCAGAAATTTCATTACTTTCATTGGGAAAAAGAAGCCCGGAAAATGACCCTTTGATTCGAGAGACCTTCAGGACTTGTGATAAAGGTGGTGTTTGTGTCGGTATTACGTAATGTGAAATGCAAAAAAATCATTTGTTCTCAAATTTCCAGTGGTCTATCCATTTGTTTCCCAACTTGAATTAATTAATTATAAAAACATTATAACATTTATTAAGTTGATTAACACATTAGTATTCACATTCATTAACATAATTATTCCTCATGGTTTCGTATTTCTTGGAAAAGTATTTTAATAAAATTATTATTATACCTAATAATAGAATCCCATTGTTCCTAAACGATCTTCATTTTTATAAATATCATTTTTTCTTTCATGGCAAATAATGAACGAATCTTAACAAGAATGCCCAAGAGACACTCCTATTACTTGACCAATTACTCAAATTTACGAGGCGTATATTTCAATTAGTTCCGGCCATGCTGAGAGATCCTGATACGTTTATCACCTGAATGCTAAGCCTTGCATGTCAGAAATCTCACACAGACACTTCAGCAACTGAAGAATATTGTGGGAGGTCAAATTACATTGAAAACTCATCATTTCTCTAGGAACGTGATTTATTTTTTGACTTTCAGTTCATTAAAAAATATTTAATAATTTTTATTTAAAAATTTTCATTTGAAAATTTTTTGCTAATCGTTTTTTCCGTGCTCTCTCCGTGGATCCTTACACCACAGATTTTCCTGGAGAAAAAACTTTTTGTTTCTTTTCTTTCACAATTTCATTTTCGTCTTTCGTTTTTTTTGTTAAGGTTGAATTAAAAATCTGAAATCATTAATTATTGGAGAATTTACAAAAAATATTTTTTGTTTAAAATAAAGTTATTGATATGATACATTTTCTTCTTTTTCTTTTAAAAAATATATAAAAATTGAAGGATTTAACATATTTTCCATTGAATAAATGGAGAAAAAACATATTTTGAACATAAGGGAAAAATAAAAAAAAATTTAATGTATTATGGTAACATTTCACGTTTGAAAACATGTTAAGACTTCCTCCTATTAATATAATAAATTAAAACAAATCTAACCAAATGTGATCAAATTAACTTTAAAAATGTTATTTTGTGAATTTTGTAACAGTATATTTTTATCTAATAAAATTTATTAAATAATATATCAAATTAAATTAGATACACTATTTAATAAACCGATATCCTATCTAGTACTTGGATTAAATTAAATTAATTAAATAAAGTTGTATATTTTGTTTTGGTTTCCCTTTTGATTTCTTCTTTTTGTGTTCTTCACTTTTAGTAGGAAGAAAAGTGAAATGGTCTTTTGAAGCGTCACTTAGCAAAGAGCGAGTGGATTTCCTGTTTCATGCCTAGGATATAATTGAAGATTAACAAATATTGATGAAAAGACCTTAGACTCAAACAGAAATACCATAAAATTTTTACATAAAACAATTAATATATATAATCCAATATTATTGAATCTGTTTTAATTGATAACCGTTTAATTAATTATTGGAAAATTTACAAAAGTAATTTTTAATATTATATAGTGGTATAAAATATTTTTTCTTTAAAAATATAAAAATTGAAAGATTCAACACATTTTTCCATTGTATAAATATGGAAAAAAGAAATATTAATCAAAAGTGAATAAAAGTATGTAAATATTTTATGTTATTATTTGATAAATTTTTTAAAACTTTTTATACAGGGTGCGATAAAAGTTTGGAAACTTTTGCAAATGAATTTTATTGGATGACATTTATTTTAATTTTAAACAATAGATGTATTACAAGATAAAGAAATTCATAAAATTTTATTTACACAAAGTCCTTTTCAAAATATCCTCCATTATCATCGATACAAGCATGAAGACACCGTGGAAATTGGTCAATCGAAGCGCACACTGTTTTTACGTCTTTTTAATTCCAAGCCTTTACAAAATCGCGCTTTAAGCACTCAGCTGATTTGTGGCACATTACACATCCCTTGTCTCGAGAATTCTCCATATTGCGTAGTCGAAATCAGGTAAGTATGGTGGCCATTCTTGTGAGCTAATTAATTCCGGTAAATTCTGTTTGTGAAAGTTTTGTTATTTTTGTATTACTAAAATAAATAAAAACAATTCTGACTAAACTTTATCTAAGTAAATATAAAAATGCTATTTTTTAAAGTTTGTAACAATATTATTTTACATATAAAATTTATTAAATAATAAACAAAATTAAATTTAATTCATACTTTGATAGATAAATCGATATACTAACACTTTCTGAAGATATCGTAATTTTATAAGTTCCCACAATAATTAAAGTAAATAGTTGTATATTTTGTTTTGGTTTCCCTTTTTATTTATTTTTTTTGTGTTTTTCACATTTAGTTGGAAGTAGAGTCAAAGATGTTTTGAAACGTCACTTAGCATTGAGCGAATGGATTTCCGGTTTTATTTCTTGATTCATGCATAGAAGATAATTGAAGATTACCAAATATTGATGAAAAAACCTTAGACTCGTACAGAAATAAAATTAAGAAATCCATACCATTTATTACAAAAAAGATCAATTAATACATATAAACAAATATTATTGAATCTGTTTTAATTGGTAATCGCTTAATTAATTATTTGAGAATTTACAAAAGTAATATTTTGTTTAAAGTTTATATATTAATATAAATTTTATTTTTCTTTAAATATAAATTTCAAAAATTTTCATTGAAATAATATGGAAAAAAGAAATTATAACCAAAAGTGAAAAATAAAAAAATCAGTATTTAAATATTTTATATTAACATTTGATGTTTGCAAAAAATTTAAAGACTTTTCCTATTAATAAAATAAATTAAAACAAATCTGACCAAGCGTGATCAAAGTAAATGTAAAATTGTTATTTTGCAAATTCTCTAGCAGCAAATGACGTCCATCGGATTCCATTGAAATTAAGTGACCCCACCAGAGGGTAACATTCGTCAATTATAAACAGGTGTTTATCCTCGTGCGGAAAGACCATTAGCGGAGATTGGTTTTCACATGAAGACTTTTTTGAATATTTAAGCATACTACGTATCATTATTTATATTTTTATGACGTTATAAATATAAATAAACAAACAAACAAACAAATACGTGTCTGTATTTCACGGGTTTTGTGTATGATGAAAATCGATCGGGAAAAAAACATTTTTTTTCCTTTTTGTATTTATTGATTAAATTTTTTGGTAAGGGAAAATTTAATTTCGATTTGGTTTCTGTGAACATTTGATACAGATCTCCGAAATAAACAGAGTTGCCATAATTTCAGATTTTGCGTTCAGATCAACACAAGAGGAATTTAATCAAATTTAGACGATTTAATTTATTATATTTCTCATTTTAATAATTTTGGCATGCAAATAAAATCTCACGAGGTTTGTCCATTAGAAATACCTGGATTTGTTTTTAGTGTCCTCTGACAAAAATTATAAATCATAGCTTTCTTAACAAAATGCATTATCCCAACAGAATTTCAGCTAATGAATTTTGTTAATTAATTTGGAGCATGATGGTTTATTATCTATCAATTTTAGGTTTGGTGATTGAAACAAAAAAACAAAAAAAACCAAACGAGAGCCTTTACATGAATGTGATTAATAAATTATTGCCATTACGGAAACAAATAGCAAATCTCTTTATTGATGATGATTTCAGCTTACGTTTCTTAAATTGCTTAACAGATTAATTACGATTTCTGTAAGAAAAAAGCTCAATTATCAAGGAATATAAAAGTATTCATAATTAAAATAATAATAAAAATAAATAATAATAATATAATAATAATAATAAATAATAATAATAAATAAAATAATAAATAATTTTAAAAAATATAATAATAATAATAAATGATAAGAATAATAATAAATAAAACAATAAATAAAAAAAATAAATAATACTAATGATTTTAATGACAATAATAAATTATAATATTTCCAAAAAATTATTTTGCATTATTTGAATTGTCCGGAGATTTCTTCAACCATTTGTTATATTTTAAAACATGTTCATCACAGTTTCTTACTTCCAAATGATGGACCCAGAATGGAGGCTCATTCTCTTTGCCCATTCTAATGGAAGGTTTTTTTTCACTTCTTTTTTCAGTGCTGCGTACTACTATATATTCATTTTACTGGGTTGGCAATAAAATTCGTGCGCTTTTTAATATAAAAATTTGTCTGTCAAAAGGCATCTTGACCTGTTTTTTTGCGAGTAAGTCTCCAGAGTTCTACGAACGTGGCATTATGAATTTAGTGGAAAAATGGCAGATGGTCATTCTTAATAATAGTGAACATATCATTGATTAAAACTGTTTTTATCAATAAAAATTTATGGTTTTCATTTCTTCTTAAAAAGCACACGAACTTAGTTGCCAACCCAATAAATTCAACCTATTTTGGTTAACATTGAATATTTCATGTCTTCTGTAATAAACTTTATCTGGTTTATTTGTTTGTATTTAATTGGTGAACAGTTTCATGTCTTGCTTGCTGAAGCTTTTCTAATTCTTGTTCCCCCTTTCCAAAAATTATTTGCTATTTTATCATTCAAGTTTCTTAAGATAATATCAAAGAAAATTCACTTTTAAATTGTTTTTCATTTTTTAACCAAATAATATTATTTATTAAAACTATTTTTTTTAATTTTATGAAGTATGTTTTGTTAAAGTATTTTTAAAATAATGTAAATCTAATTGAATAGATCATTTCAAATCTTTTTGTCAAATTATATTTATTATTTCAAATATTACGACAAGGTCAAACCAGAATATTTAAACAAAATCTGAATTTTGACTAACTTGTATTATCTGTAGCACACTCTGATTTCTTTAGTTTAAAAATAATAAAGTATCTGGACATCGTGAATGAACCATTGACCAATGAGCCATTAATCATTTCAACAGTGGGCAAAGAAAAGAGAAACTCAACTCAGAAAGTATAAATGTAAATGAATTTCTTGATCATTTTTAAATAAACTTTTATTATATGAAAAATAAATAACTTTCCTTTTTCTTGTCTTTTTACGAGTCTCATTTCCTGAAAAAACCTTTAGGTTTTGATAATTGAGGATAAAATATTTGAGCAGGCCACTTGATCATTTAACGTTAACAGTATTATTTTTCATAAATAAATTAGTTTTATGTTAAACCTGAACATGGTTTTTTAAATTATTTCAAAAAGATTATTATTATTTTAAATATATTTCATTTTTATAATCTTTCACAATTTATGAATGATGAGGAACATTTGAGGGATATGGAAAGTATCCCTCTTTTTGATAAAATAAAATATTTTTGTGTCTCCAAATACTTAGTTGTTCAGTATTCATTTAAATGTTGATAAATACCCTTTATTATTTAGTAAGTGAATTAAAATAAATGTAAATTAAAATAAATGTAAATTAAAATAAATATAAATTAAAATAAATATAAATATAATATATAAATATAATAAGATAAATAATAAAAAATGTTAAATAAATAAAATCGTAAAAATAAAAAAAACTAATATTTTATTATTCATTTTGAAAAAAATATTAAAATCTTTTTCACTGAACTCATTATGAATCTTGAATTACAATTTTGTTTTTTTTGGACTACTTCTTTAAAAATAAAACAGTTAAAAAATATTTTTAAACTTCTAAATTTCACAAATTGAATTTTTATCAGTCTGATTTTTTTTGTTGTTTTTATTTTTTTACTAGTCTGCAGAAATTTTTATGATTACAGATATTTTGTGTTTTTTCTGAATTGTAAATCAGCAAAATGATTTCCATTTTTGTTCAAATTTTGAAGAATTGTATATTGGTACAATTAGCCTTTATTTCTGAACTTTTCACAGTAAACTTCGCAAAATTATATTTTATCTTAAATATTTTGTATATTTTAATGTTGATGCAAAATTTATAAAAAAATAACAGTTGGAAAAAAAATTCAAATTAAACATTTTAGTTTTAACGCTTAGTCTGTTATACTTATTTATTGCAAAAAAGTATATTTGTAATATAATTTTTTTGCAAACTTTTTATTAAAGGTAAAATAAGTCTCATTTCGAAAGTAAGTGAAAATTGTCTCTTATAAGAACAACGTTTCAACCGATTAGTTCAGTGGAACTGAAAATAAGACAAAATAAAGAAACTAGTAAGATATAAAATATTAATTACTTGAATCAATTATTTCTTATCTACTTTCTTGTACTTATTCCTCACACAGCTGTTGCAGTAACGTAGACTTATCGAAAAATAGCTCTAAATTTTGATTTTATTTAATTTCGCATCATTATATACATTATCTCTCACTTAATAGGCCACTACGTAATTTTCGTACAGGGTTATTATAATTCAATTATGTTAATCTCAGCCTTAAGTCAAAGGTCATAGATTTCAGACATGACTCGTTAAGGATAATAAATCAAGTTTCGTTGGGATTAAGCGCTAATTTCGACATAGTCCATTGAATTAAATTAATTATTAATCAAAATAGAATTAATTTGAAATATATTAATTATTATTATTATTCGGACTTCGTAAAGCCCTTATTAACCTATTTTATGAACTCAGACTATCAATTATTCTTATTTACAATAAACTGCTTCATTTTATTTATTATAGTCATCCTTAAGTCAATAATATTTATTTTAATTGTACATTTATTCAAAATATCAAGTATTTAAAGAAAATAAAACTGAATTTTCTAATCACCAAATATTTAAAATTTATTTATATCTGAATTATCGAAATATTAAACAAAATTAAAATCAAAATCGAACTGTTAGAAACAATTGTTAGAATCAAAAACAAAACCAATAGTTTTTACATGACTGATTCTTTGTCTCTTGTTGCAACTCGTCCAGCTGCACCTTGTCACAATTTGTTTAAACATTTATTAATATGATAATATTTGTTGTCAAATGATAAAAAGTATGTACTTGAAAAATAAAATGTTAACAAAATTAATATATATTATATATAATACCAGGTTGAGTCAAAAGTCATTAGCGTTTTTATTCAATATATTCAATTACAAGAATAACAAAAAAAAAT
>JBBMKC010203890.1:0-13759 GCA_037834085.1 Bipalium vagum
ATTATTATTATTATTATTATTATTATTATTATTATTATTATTATTATTATTATTATTATTATTATTATTATCTTAAATACAAAATTTAATTTCACAATCTGTTTTTCAATTTATTAAGTCATTGTTTTAAAATCATTTTCCACATGATAGTACAGTTAATAGGAAGTTGAATATTGAAGGATTCAATGTCTTTTATCTGCCATCGTATCTGCCAAAGGTCTATGAAATCTTAATTTTTTT
Source organism: Bipalium vagum (assembly GCA_037834085.1). NCBI lineage: Eukaryota > Metazoa > Platyhelminthes > Tricladida > Geoplanidae > Bipalium > Bipalium vagum. The sequence goes on from JBBMKC010203890.1 coordinate 241, forward strand.
ATCAAATTTATATATATTTATATAGATCATCTTAAAAGTAATGTCGTTTTTTATAGCTAATATTAATTTAAATATGGATTTTTGTTATAGATAATCAAAGATTTGTTTTACTGTATTTAAATCATTAGTAATTTGGCGGATTTATGAACTATACGTAATTAATAATTTTTTATTATAGAATTCTAATAACAAACATTAAATTTGTAGAAATGACAGACAAAATATCAAGTAAGGACCACATACGTAACCATGGGAAAACGACAACAGAAGCAATGAAGTCAATAAACAAAAATTATCCAGATACTCTGGATCTGAGGAAATTTCAGAGGTGGTTTAGACTTTTCAAGGACGAAATTTTAATTTATGAGATGCCCCTATAGCTGGCAGGCCATCAACTTGAGATATAAATGCTATCAAGGCTGTTGTGGAAAAAAATACATCTCAAACCTTTGATAAGTTGAGTAATGAACTTAATTATGATATGAAAACAGTTCGTCGACATTTACACGATATGGGCACCGCACGAAAAACACAAATTTGATTTGCAAAATGCTCATTTTACGGTAGAATAATGAAGACTCTCTAGACCGCATTAGAACTGGTAACGAAAAGTGGCTTATGTATGACAACTCTAGTCTTAAAAGGCTTTGGTTTTCACCTGACCAAAGACCTGGATTCACCGCAAGGTCAAATATTCATGGAAGAAATGTTTTGCTATGTGTTTGGTAATGTTCTCGTGCTATAATTCATTTCGAATTGCTCAAACATGGTCAAATAATAACCGCACATGTTTACTGTGTCCAGTTAGAAAAATTAAAAGCAAAAATTGATGTTAGGTTCCTAGCTTTGACAAAGAGAAATAAAATCATTTTCTATCAAGATAACGTGCGACTGCCCATCGCAAACAAGTCACTCCAAAAAATTAAGGAGTTTTACTGGAAACTTTTACCTCACCCACCTTATAGTGTGGACATTGCATCATCCGATTATCATCTGGTCCGGTCAATTCAACATATTGAACTCGGTAAAAAGTTTAGTTTTTATGAAGTTGCTAATTTGAGTATGCTCGAGTTTTTCAATTCTAAGAGTGAAAACTTTTATAAGATTGTCTGTGCACCCTATAATAAAATTACAAACATAGATAAAATAGAGACCAGAAGAAGTTTCAATGTTGGAGAAGAAGTATGGGTCAAGGCCGAATGTCTAAATAAGGATCAAGGACGCTTTGAGGGCCCATACAAAGTGATAACAAAGCTGCATGACCGAAGAAACATCCTACAGAATAGTGACGGTAGGCAGATTGAAAGGAATGTGGAAAAGCTGAAGAGATTTTTTTGAAGGAGGATATAAGGAATTATAAAGATTTTACGTAATCTTATGAATTCAGTAAGATCAATTTCAATTATTGATTTTAATGCAAGGGCAGATTTTTTGAAATAAATAAATTTTAGTAGTTATTTAGTTTCTTTATGGACTTCGAACAAGTTAACAATACATATTTTTTAAAAATGAGCAGCATGGTAAGTAAAGATGCAGCTATAATAGAATTACGTAATCTAAAATAAAACTAATTGAAGTAGTTCATATACAATAAAACGATATAAAGAGTTATGCTGCATAAATGATCGTCCAATAAGTGGAAGACCTCACAGTTCTAACTTTCCAAAGAATCGGAAAATTATTCGGGACCGAGTAAGGTGCAATTCGAGGCGTTCAATGAGAATAATTACCGCAAAAACAGGCATTTTTTTAGTCAAGCGCGCGTCTTTTTACATAGTAAAAAATGAACTTCAGCTCAAGTTCTTGAAGCTACAAGAACATCAGCACATTGACGATAAAAATGCGCAAAAAGATAATATGTCGGATACTATTGCGCGAAATGTTTTGTTTTCTTTTAAAAGGTGAAAATTGACCGAATCATGTAATTTTTATGACTCAATAAATAATTCATGTACTTTGTATCTTATAACACAATTATTTAAAAATTTTAATTCACTATTGTCATCTGAACTTTAAGTCATTTTAAATTCAGATCTCAAGCTTAAACCATAAGTACTTTAGACAGCATTTGGAAGATGCTCTGTCTTTAGGAAGACCCATGTTAATTGAAGATATAAATGAGGAGTTAGATCCGGCATTGGATAACGTTTTGGAGAAAAATTTTATTAAGATGGGTACCGGACTCAAGGTAAAAATTATTTAACCTACAATCCTCTTTACAATCCTAATGATACCCAGGTCAAAGTTGGTGATAAAGAAGTGGATGTGTTGAAAGGATTCATGTTATACATAACTACCAAATTGCCAAATCCCCATTATACTCCTGAAATATACGCGAAAACGTCTGTCATCGATTTTACTGTCACAATAAAAGGTCTAGAAGATCAACTTCTTGGACGTGTAATCAAAACCGAAAAAGAAGTATATATCAATATATTTAAATATATTATTAAAAATCCAATATATTTGGAATTTACTTCCGTTTTGCCTTTTATTATACAAACTAAATCGTCAATATTTTTGATTTCAGATTTGTATATCTTATTCTTTAAATGGCCTCATAAATAGAAGTCAAGAGGAATTAAATCTGGTGAACGTGAATTGAATCACTTCTTCCAATCCACCTGTTCGGGAAATGAGCGTCAGTACATTTGTTGAAAAATGCGCAGGAGCTATGTCTTACTGAAATACTAGAGACTGTGCTTTGTAAAATTTTCTTACTTCAAACATAAAATAGTCTTGAAGCATTGATAGATAATTTTGGCCATTTACAATCTCATCTTCAAAGAAATACGAATCGATAATTTTATTTTTTGACAAAGCACACGAAACATTTACTTTCTCGTATTTTCTAGTAGTTTCAAAAGTGGATTACTTTCTGACCAATATCTGACGCTATGTTTAGTTACTAATCCTTTTAGGTAAAACGTTGCTTAATCTGAAAAGAAAATATTTTCCTGAATATCCACATTTTCTAACATTGGGACCAGGGTTTTGCACATTTCAACTTTGTCTTGCAAATCCTCTTCATGTAATTCCTGCGTGAAATGGACATTAAAGGGTTTCAATGATAACTGTTCTCTCATAATTCGATGGATTGTTGTTCGAGAAATAGTGCAGAACGTTCACGATCTTCCACCGAGGCAATCTCACAAAAAACGATGAAAAGTATCTCTTTTAACAGTTTCACTTGGTAAGGTTTTCCCAAATTCGACATTTAATTTCGGTTTAACAACAAAAATTGAGTTGAATTTGGCCATTAAAAGTACAATTTTAATTCTTAACTTCAAGCAGTATTTGTTAAATCTAATTTTAAAATATTAAAACAAAACTTAGACTTACATACTTAAATATTATATAAACAGAAATTTCAATCGATTGAATTTAATGGAAGATATTTAAGTTTGCTTTCCACGTGGACTTACGGAACACCCTGTATAGATAATATGTATGGATTTTATAATGAAGATTTCTATATACGAATATATATATATGTAGTATAAAATGGCTAATATTTCTTAATATGAGCTTAGCGATTTTGAAAAAGGAAGAATTATGGTACGTGGTCATGTTTTTTAAACAATTAAACCCTTTAATCATGATTAATGGTACATTAAATGGTGAGAAGTGTGCCAAGAAATCGTTGAGAAAAACGTATAACTTTTATAAAAACAGCTTCTAGTTCAAGCATCACAACGCATGTTTTCATGTTTGTAAATTTCCAATATCTATTTTAAACTATCAAACTTCTAATTTAAACCATAGCGTGCTATTATGTCCATTTTTACATGGTGGCCAAAACATATGGACTGCATTGTATTGTTGGGTTTTGAAGATGGTTGGGTAATATTTCTCTGACTCCTCTAATGTATATGTGAAGGTAGTGTATCAATTACAACAGGATTTTAGATATTGTTGAATAAGTAACTCAAGCTTTCTTCAAATATTTATTTTAATGACAATATACAAAAATGAAAATTTTTTATAATATAACTTTGATTGAAATGGCAATTCTTATTTAAAACCAAATTTCGTGGCCTTTGCGCTCTCCGGATTTCTCTATTACAGAGCATTTTCGGGATGTACTTAGGAAGAGAGTGCACCGAACCGCTTGCCTCCCTAGAATCTTAAAATTGAAAAGACTGAAAGAGCAGTTGAATTTAATTCCTTTTGAAATTATCAAATCTTTGTTCGATAGTATACCCCGTAGTATTGCGAATGTGCTAGAAAGAATGATGTCCATACATCCTATTGATAAAAATTTTATCATTAAAATTTTTCTTGACATTTTAAAGTAAAATTAATAGGAATTTTAAATAATTTTTCTAATTGAGGGGGATAATTTTGGCGAACATTATACGTTTACAAAGTCAAAGTACACCTTAAGATTGCTGCCTTTAAAGATCAATAACCAAATAATAGTAAAAAGTGGGAAACATCTATAATAGATAATATTCTAATTCATTTTTAAATTATCATAAGCCTTGAAACGTTAGTAACAATTTTTTATCTATAAAGCTAATAAAATTAAATATAAGCAAGTTTAACAGAAAGTGGTTTAGCAAATACCTGATACGATATCATTAGATAAAAGTATAACAATAGACAGGTTACAAAATATTGAAATCGATAAGATCCGTTTAAAGCCGAAAGAAAGCTGTCTAGGTGCGTGTCACAGAATTTTTGCTGCAACTTCAATTTTGGATTCGAAAAAAATTTAGATAATTAAGAAGCTACATAAACAAATTTAGATAATTTTTCACTCTTTCGAGATGCTATATTTAATGTGTAGAAGAGAGAATAGCAAGTAAGAAACAATCCTACATGAACTGTAATACAAGAATTTTAATATATTGCTGTCCAAACATCGAATATCCACACTCAACACAATGAAACAGTTTTAGTTTTAGATTTACATTATTCAACATGGTATTACAGTCTTTTATTAATTGGTTGTTTCATTATTAGATTATTGTTAAGATTCTATTTGATATTTGAGAGGGCGAGAAATACATTTTATTGGACTTCATTCTTTTGATATTCTGCAATGAGAAAGGTTAAGACATCACGAAGAAAGATTATCTGTTTTGCTGTAGGAATTGGAAAAGTCAAGGATCGAACTGGTTGAAAACATGATGAACAATAAGAGGCGAATGCAGGAGCTGGAAGACAGCCTTTTGGAAAGATTAGCCAATACACAAGGTTCTCTGGTGGATGACCAAGACTTATTGGATGTGCTGAGTAACACAAAGGTAACATCTCAAGAAGTGAGCGCTCAGCTTGCGCAGGCCTCGGAGACGGAAAAGGAAATAAATCTGGCTCGAGAGGAATACAGGCCAGTGGCTACAAGAGGATCCGTGATGTACTTTCTGTTCACGGATATGTCCAACGTCAATCGGATGTACCAAATGGGACTGAAGCAGTTTCTGGTGCTCTTTGACCAATCGATGAGCAAGTCAGATAAGTCTCCAATTACGCAGCGCCGAATCAGCATCATCATTGACTACATGACTTATGACATGTGGAAGTTTGCCGTTCGAGGCATGTACAAGGCGGATCGGATGACACTAACTCTGATGCTGGCATTGAAAATCGATATTCAATCGAAGAACATCAGACAGGAAGAATTTGACGTTTTCATAAAAGGCGGCTCCGTTCTAGATCTAAAAACGGTCCAGGCCAAACCCGCCAAATGGATCACAGATCTAACGTGGCTGAACCTGAACGCGCTGTCGGTGCTGAACCAATTCTCCGGAATAATCGAGCAGGTCATTCAGACTGAAAAGAATTGGAAACAGTGGTATGACAAGGAGAACCCGGAGAACGAGATCATTCCCTGCGGCTATGATTCGAGTCTAGACACTTTCCGACGACTGTTGCTGGTGCGCAGCTGGTGTCCAGACAGAACACTGCCCCAGGCCAAGAAGTACATCGCTAGCTCTTTGGGAGAAAACTTTGCAGAGGAGGTCATCCTCAACATGGAAAAGTGAGAGCAAGTTGTAACCAATGATCAACTGTGTGACATGAATTTACAGACTCTTGGGTGACTCCGACAGTCGAAGCACGCTGATCAACCTCCTAAGCATGGGGTCTGACGCGACACCGCTGATAGAGCAACTGGCCAAAAAGAAGCAAATTCCCTTCAAAGCTGTTTCCATGGGACAAGGCCAAGAGATACATGCCCGAAAGCTCATTTCTAAATTCATGCAGGAAGGCGGCTGGGTGCTACTCCAAAACTGCCACCTGTGTCTCGATTACATTGAAGAAATATTCACACAAATCGTCGAGCTGGAGAGTGTTAATGATAAGTACCGGCTGTGGGTAACAACGGAGGAGTCGACTAAGTTTTCTATCAATCTGCTGCAGATCTCGATCAAATTCACAAACGAAGCCCCTGAAGGAATCAAGGCTAATCTAATGCGTACCTATTCCGATGTCACGCAAGATTTCCTCGATACCTGCGTTACCTTTCATTGGAAAATAATGGTGTACGGTCTGGCATTCCTTCACTGCACTGTACAAGAACGAAGAAAGTTCGGTCCTCTCGGCTGGAACATTCCCTACGAATTCAACCAGTCCGACTTCAACGCTAGCATCCAGTTTGTTCAAAACCATCTTGACGGAATTGAATTCAAAAAGGCCCAGAAAATAAGCGTAATATTTATGAGAAACTGAAGGAAACAAAAATCAATAATTAATTTTCATTATTGATTAACAGGGCATTGACTGGAAATGCGTTCGATACATGATATCTGAAATACAATATGGCGGAAGAGTCACAGATGATTATGACAAATGCCTTCTGATGACAATTACTAGGAATTACTTCCAGGAAAAAATGTTCACTTCCGAATTTCAGTTCTATACGGGCTACAACATCCCACTTTTTTCCACTGTGGGTGAATACATTAATCATATAAACGGTCTACCTGGAAAAGACACTCCAGAAGCTTTCGGGTTGCATCCTAATGCAGATATCACGTATGATTTATATCATTATTTTAGAAAAATAAAAATTTTCTTAATGCTTTCAATAACTTATTAATAATTTGTCAATAATAATTTATTAAATAATATCATAATAATGCATTTACTAAAAATTTCAAGTTTACATATAATTGACTGTTTACACATTTAAACAAAGTTGTTTTACTTTTAATGTTAAAAAAATTGTACCACTACCTAGTCGAAAATGTCATATAAACTGCGAAAACTTAATTATAAAAACTAAAATTTATCGAAGTATATTAAAAATGTTATGTTATGTATGTCAAAGAAGAAACTAGCTTCAATCCCTATGAAAAAATAATTAAGAAACTGAATATATTTTCGTAAGCACAATAAATTTTAATTCATGTAAAATGTCAGACTAATCTTGAATAAATGTTCACATTTAAGTTATTGCCTTTTTTATATTTAGTTTTTTTCAATACTTTTAAAAAAAGAGAAAATCCATTTTCAAAATATATTCAGATATTTTAAAATTTTAATGTCAGATATTCAACAAAAACAACAAAACTTATTCTGGATACGATTCTCTCCATACAGCCTAAAGATGCATCTGCTGGTGGTGGAGAAACAAGAGAAAGCGTTGTTACTAGACAGTGTAGTGATATGTTAGGAAAACTACCAAGTAATTACATTCCGTTTCAAGTTCAAGAAAAATTGCAAAAAATGGGAGCTCTGCAACCAATGAACATATTTCTCCGACAAGAAGTTGATAGAATGAATAAAGTCATTAAGCTTGTTCGATCAACTTTAGTAGACTTACAACTGGCAATTCAAGGTACAATAATTATGAATGAAGTTCTCCGAAATGCTCTTGATTGTCTGTTTGATGCAAAAATTCCAGACGTCTGGCTAAGGGTTAGGCGAACACGATATTCCTTACAGAATTTTATTTTTTTGTTATTATTTAAGATTTCGTGGGATTCGACTACACTTGGATTTTGGTTTAGTGAATTAATTGATAGAAATAGTCAATTTTCAACATGGCTTAACGACGGAAGACCAATTGCATTTTGGATGACTGGATTTTTTAATGCTCAAGGGTTTTTAACTGCTATGAGACAAGAGGTTACACGCTCTCACGAAGGATGGGCTCTTGACAGTGTTGTTCTGACAAGTAAGGTTACAAAACACTTACACGACGAGCTTCGGGAATCACCAAAAGAAGGTGTTTACGTTTATGGATTATTTATTGAAGGAGCAGCGTGGGATAAACGAAATAGCAGATTGACTGAACCAAAACCAAAAGAATTATATGACACATTGCCAGTTATCAATATATTTGCCATTCAAGAGGCCATGAAAAATAAAATTGATACAAGCAAATTGTACACAACGCCAATTTATAAGAAGCCACGTAGAACTGATTTAACTTACGTGGCTTGTGTTGAACTACCTTGCTCTAAAACCCCAGATCATTGGGTAATGCGAGGAGTAGCCTTGCTCTGTGATATTAAGTAAAATTAATGATTAATAAATGTATATCTAGATGATTATGGTAAAAATAAAATCATTCAAAGGGTTTTGTCTAATTTAACCTAACAACATTGTAAATTAAAATATTATCAAATAGGATTATTAAATTTATTAATGTTACATGAAAATTCAATATTTTTATATTTTATAAATTTGTTAACACAAACTTTTAAAATGCCTTTATTATTTCAGTTTATTTATTTATGAAAAAAATACATAAATGGATTATTTTAATCTCCACATAACTATTATACCACTTATATTTGAAGAAGCAAGACTACTAACATTGTTTAACTTATACTAGGCTGTCCAAACGTTCCTGGCCTTCATCATTAATAACAAGGCTAAGTAAAAATGTATATGCTTTATAGAATGTATTTATTCTTATGTATATATTTTACAGAAAAATGTGTTTTATACACTCAATTTAAATATTTTTAATAGCTGTATTTATAAAAATGAATGACTAAGAATTTAGGATATTAATGAAAAATTATTTAATGAAAGGGAAAAACACTACAGAAATCAAAGCAAGTTTGAATAAGGATTATGGACAATCCGCGACTTTGTATTGCACTAATAAAAATTGGTATTCAGATTTTAAATGAGGTCGCATATGCACTAAAAATTAATACCGTAGTGGTCGTCAAATTGAGGGAAAAACTGACCAAAATACCAAGCTAATACACAAAATGAAAATGACAATGTATTCAGTACATTACATGAAAAATTAAAAATAAAAAAGATTATTGCAAAATGGATGCTGCTTTCATTAATCATTGATTAAAAGAAAGTAACGTGTTAATGATTCGGAGAGAAATTAGGCATTTCCAAAAATCTTTCTACTTTTTGCGTCGATACATCACCTACGTTGAAACATGGATTCAGTATTACACTCCAAGTTTACTCCACAATCGAAGTAGTAGATTCACCTGGAGAAAGTACACCAGTCACCAAAAACGCATAAAACAACTGGTAAGATTATGGATACAATTTTATGAGATGCCAAGGGTATATTACTCAGACTATCTCAAAAAAGGGTAAACTATCACAGGATCTTTTTATTCAGTGTTGTTTGATCGTTTGAAGGATGAATTCAAAAGAAAAATGTGGATACTTTAGAAATGTTGGAGTTTAAGATACTTTGAATATTGAAAACTGCAATAGCCTGAAGATTAAAGAAGGCAAACTCTACACATATCTTGGCGTTCATATTGAAACCAAAATCAAACAGACCCCGACAGAAGAACTGCAGAATTGCATCTTTGATTTCCAGAAAGTCGCAAGATGTGGTCTCACGCCATGGCAGAAGATCAAAGCCTATAAAAATTTTATATACTCGCAGCTCATCTATGCATTCCGCATAAGAATTCTCCTTTGAATTCTCCCAATCATCATTAAGCCAAAGACCAACCATAAGGAAAAGAATACTATAAATATTTCATAGAGGTAATGAGAGAGATGCTGGATTTCCCTCACGAAAGTAACAAAAACTTCATTTATGCGCATCTGCAGCTCGGTGGAGTTGGAATGATCAATCGCCCAGACCTTCAGAATGCTAACGTGTGAAAACAAAATTGTCAAATCAATTGCCTGGAAAGAGCTTACTGAAACAAATCAATCCAGAATGACACCAGAAAAAAAATCTGAAGGAAAAGAGGAAGAATCAACGAAACGTTTAAATTGTACTTCTATGCTATATCATCATGTAAATTGTACCCAATATCTTTTAAAATAAAGTCAATCTTTATTTATGATCCTTTAAATCCTATTCAATTTGGAAAACGAAAAAATAATAGAACTTATTCAAATTATGTAACAGCATGTAAATATCCTCAATTAAGTTTATTAGAATTTCAAAATTTATATTCTATATTTTGTTTTGATTTAAAAGGTCAACCAGAAAATTTATGTTTAAGTGGTATAGCCGTAACTTTACATATTTTAAAAGATAAATTTTTTTTAGGAAAAATAAATGTTACTTTATTAATGGAACAATTTATGGAAAAATAATTAAAAAAGGAAAAATGTTTAATATTGAAACTAAAGTTAGACAATCTAAAAGTCGTAAAAGTCCAATTTTCAAAAGGATTTATCACTGACTTCAAAAACTAGAAATTATTTAAAAGTCAAAAGCCACACACCAATAGTGTTGCGAGCTAATATCGTGTACCAATTTACATGTCATGGATGTAATAATCTATACATAGGAGAGACACAGCGTCATCTCAGAACACACATTAGCGAGCATTCACAACCAAGCAGAACAAGCAAGGTGTTGGATCATTCAGTAAACTGCGGTGAAAGAAAAAGCAAAGTTAAAGAGAACGAATTCAGAATAATTATGGGAAATTTTGATAATAATGATGAACGAAAGATCTGTGAGTCATAATTAATCAAAGAAAGGCAACCAAATATTAAAATCCAAACGGGAGAGAGTAAGAACCAATGGATCGTAAATATTTTCTGCGATTAATTTTTTAAAATTTTTATTTTTAAAAAAAAATTTTATCCAATAATAATCAAGAAAAATAATTTTTAATTTTTACATACCGTTATGTAGAGATTTAAAATGTAAATATCAAAAATATTGACTGATGAAGACCTGAAAAATAAAAGTTCAAAACATGTTTCATGAAAATATATATTTGAATAAATTTTGTATTCATTTAATAAACGGCGTATAAATAAGCTTCTATTATTCTTCTCATGGAAATATAAAATACTCAATATCTAAAGATTCATAATCATCTTGTAAATATTATATTCGAAAATCTAATAGATAAGGATACAAATTCTTTAAATATAAAATTTTACTTAATTCAAAATATTTTTAAACTATTTCACTCATTTTTTTGTATAAATGAAATATGTATTACATGAATTTTTTGGTCAATATATTTTATGGAAAAATTACATTCATGAGTTTCAGATATACATTTTAATTTATAAACACAATTTTACAATTATTCCTTGTAATTTTATATCCACCTGAAAAGTATTTATTCCATTATTATCAATCAAGCGTTTATCGTTTAAGGGAATAAGTGCAATTTTATCTGCTGATATAAATAAATACTGTGTTTATCAGATTTAATACCTTAATTTGTTTTCGTAATTTTTTTCTATTTAATTCATTTTCATAATCATTTAAATCTGTTTTAACTCTTTTATTTATTATTTTTATTCTTATATCAAATAATGTTTCTTTAGTTTTATTATCTATTACTTCATAAGCAAAAGATCTAGATCTTATAAAAGGCTTCTTTAAATTTTGTTTCTCATCTTTAAATTGAAATAGTTCATCTCCTAAATAATTTGATAGTTTTTTAATTATAATTATATATAATTATAATTATATAAATTAAATTCTGAAAGTCCAATATCATAGTTTTGAATATAATAATAATAATAATAATAATAATAATAATAATAATAATAATAATAATAATGTTTAATAATAATAACCTATTTTTAATTTATGAAAATGAAAATTGTGCCATCTACAATGTTAATTATATATTTTCACATAAACATATAATATTATTTAAACAATATTTGAGCAAACAACGTGATAAAATGTGTCTAAATTATAAAGAGAGCACGAACTTATTTGTCAATCCAATTTAAAGATTAAGAAAAATGAATTTTATGAAAATGATCTGTTTAATATCTCATATAATATTACATATATAATATTGTTGGATTAGCCGAGAACACATCTCTGTTAACCCTGTTAAAAATTATCCGTTAACGACCGCAAAAAAGTCTGGAGTATTTGTAATATTAATAAATTAAATATTAAGACCGCAAAAGGGTCGAAAATGAAATAATAATAATAATACTAAAAATAACAATTAAATAATAATTATAATTAATTAAAAGTGAAATGTTAATTATAATAATATTAATAATAAAATATTAATTTATCATTTTTTCTAAAACTGATCTAATCTTGAGAATGGCAACCTAAATTATCTAGGTCCGCAAGGAGAGACCGACTTAGGAATAAAGATCTAAAAAAAGAATTGACATTCCCCATTGATAAACTGGTCTACGATTGACTACGATTAAATATTATTAAGGAGTTGGAATCCGCAATAGATTGCCACAAAGAGAGATTAAGAAAAAATTGTTTTTTTGTATTTTTATCAGAAGAATCGGAGAGGATTCTTCTGTCAGAAGATTTTCGAAGATTTAAAGTTAGAGTCATTTATGTTCTTAATTATGCGACAGGAGCTTACAATGGGTCCTGTGCTGTTAGGGGGTTTCTGAGCGAACCGAATTGAGGACAGCAAACCACGCTTTGGACCCGTCGCCGACAGAATTGTTGAGGATATCGTTGATTTCTTTGTTTTCCTTTTCCTTATAATTTTATTGATATTTTATTAACATTTTAATTTAGTTATTTAATCGATTATTACTCTTTTTAGGACATTTAATTTTCAGTTTGATTGATTATTTATTATTGAAACATTTAATTGTGTGATTGTGAACATTTTATTAACAATTCGATTTGATTATTATTCTTTAGTGAATCATTGAGGTTGTAACTTTAGTAATAAAGTGCTTTTTGTAGTTGTTTTGATTCATTCATTTGCGTACACGTTTTGACAAAGTGAAGGGATCAGTAAACATTGCGAGCTGTGTTACGACAAGGTTCATTTTAATTTAATAACGTAACAATATTACAAAAGAAGTTAGTCCTCTTATCATATTTGTTTGGTCTTTTTATAAACTTATAAACTAAAACCTTTATAATTTTAAGAAATAAAAATATTAAGTATTGATTGTGCCAGTTTAAAATATTTAGGCTTGCTTATAATTGTTTTAGAATCTGCTTTGTATTAGTAATGATTAATAAAAATTTTAAAAACCCTTGCCAAAAGTCCTCAAACTTTTTATTCATGTGAGGATTAAAATGTTTTAAATAATTTAATTAGTTTAAATATTTATTGTTTAAATTAATTAATTAATTTGTTTGAATAATTGTTATATTAAAACATATAATTTCGAAATGAGTCTTGATAACTTA
>JBBMKC010203901.1:0-13758 GCA_037834085.1 Bipalium vagum
AATAATTAAAACAATTGTAATTATTGATTTTACTGAATTATAAAGATTACGTAAAATCTTTATAATTCCTTATAATTATAAATAATAATATATACTTAATACTAAACTTTAAACTAATTTAATATGTCGGTAAAAATAAAATATTAATAATCGATTAATTGGATTAGTCGGTTTATCCTAGTTTTGTTTTAATTGACTAATTATAATTATTTTAAAGATGAAATATATAAATTTCAACCGAAAAATGTATAGCTCGATTTTTTATTTAATTTTAGTTATATATTTTTTAATATTATAAATAAAAATATTTTCCCCTAAAAATGTATTTTTTTTAATACGTTTACAACTACTTTTGAGATTAAATTAATCAATTGTTTTTTAATGAACATCAATGATTGGTGTTCAATATTATTACAAATTCCACTGTTAAAATCTAACAAAGTAATTAGAAAATATGATAGTGTTTTACGATCTGTTAATTCAGTGTTACATTTGATTATTCGTTTCCCATTTGATCAAGTTAGTTTTACAATCAATTAAGTCACTTACATCTGATAGTCACAGTAACCGGAAACATTGATCTTAAAATTGAATCAAGATTCAATTATTCTCAATAGTTTCGTCAATTGGAAGAAACCACTTTAATTGAATTATTTCTAATTTTAGATGAAGTTAAATTTAAAGTATTCACACGACCAAAAACAGAAGTGTTTTAACAGATGCTCGTGCAACTACATCTGTTTTCTAAAGCAAAAAACGAAAACATTTTTATTGAACCCGATATGAACAGAAATGAATTGTTGTATCATGAAATACTTGATAGTGCACCTAATGAAGAGATTTTTCAAGTTTATCTCACTGAGATAAAGATTGGTGTCTGCCACTCTATTAGCCTTCTTAAATCCAATTGGGAATTGTTTTACAATGACGAGATTAAATTGAAAGATCGAATTAACATTTCATTTCATGAAATTAGATCTGCTAATTATTATGAATATTAACACAATATTCTGCGATATCTGAATAATTCAGCAAATCAAGAAATTATTGACATTTATTAATAATCAATTTTAGGAACCAAATTAAACCGTTTTTAATTTTATATTAACCTTTACGAAAACAATACTGATTTTATCAAATGCATTAGTAACTTAACTGATTGCGACAATGACGCGACCAATGGCAACACTTACTTAATATATCGAAAAACACTAAAATTGATTTTTATTAATTAATTTTATACATTTAATTTTTTCATATCATAAATTTATACTCTTGGTTTAGTGAGACTTTGATTTTCTTTCACTATTAAAATTTTACAATTTATTTGTGATGCAAATTTCGTAATGAATAAAAATTTTTTGATTCATTCCAAAATAGATATAAAATCTTTAAGAAGTTTCTTTTCAGATGATAACTTCGAGTACTTTGCTCTGAAAGAATTTATTGAATCAGCAGTCAAAGGTTTTAAGCTAATAGGCCATGCCATTGAGCCTATATTTCCAACGCTAGAAAGTTTCGTCATGCAACATTTAGAAATTCCTCTAGGGTTACCTTGCTGCCTTAAATTGCCGAAAATGACAAATCTAGATCTAAATTATCGAACAAATAAATATTTCACTAAGCCAAAATTATCTTTGCCATTTAATATTATCAGTAAAAAGTTATCTGAAAGTTTAACATCTTTATCCTCTATATCATCGATGAGGTCTCCTGTCATTGTTTCAACATATGCCCAGCCTGATCAATCTATATTGAGTAAGTGAGACATAATATTATTGTTGCATAAAAACCTTTTCAAGATGTTGAGCTCTTATTTTTGGGGAAAGTAACAGTTGACAGACTTAATGGATTAAATGCCATCCGTCATGCTGTGGACAAGGTGTTGATAAATGGCTGTCAACCGAAACATTGTATCGAGGTGAATGTGTTTTTTGATTCTCTGGCAGGAATTTCTATTGTTGACATTGAAAGAATTCTATTTTTCAAAAAGCTTTTGTCACCAGGCTGTATTATAAATTGCGATGTGGATCCCTTGCATCGAGGGTAACTAACCTTTTGGAAATCATAAATAACTTTTTTGGGAACCATTTCAGATTGAATAGTGAATTTCTGGCAGCAAAAGGAATTAAAAATGCCAAGTAAAAAGCAGTTTATTAAAACAAAATTTTCATATTTTTTGCAGAATATTTGGGGTGCTCTATCAGAAAAGGAAAATTCTCATTAAGGAAAACAAAGTCATTGTTTTCGCTGAATTTAATCCCAAATCGCCAATGGAAGATATTTTGAAATTTGTGAAAAATAAATTAATTAATCAGAATATATTTAATTGAAAGAGATTTTTGATCAGGATTCCATTTTTCTATTTGAGCTTTGGTATCATTAGTCAAATCGAGATCATTTAATACTTAATAATTTTAATTATAATAATATAAATGTTTTCAGTCTTTTTAATTAAAACAAATATTTGAATATTATATTATAATTTTTGTGTTTTATTATCGACTTTTGTTATTGAATTTGTGTAGTCTTTGATATTTTACCGTTTTGGAATTTCTAAAATCAAGTTGTCAGAATCCGAGACAAATGAAGAAGTCCAACTTAAGAAAGCAACAGAAAAAGGAGCACTGTCACATCAAACCCCTAAACCTTAATATTGATTTAAATTATGCCTAAATTGGTACAGGAATTGCATGAAAATGAGTAAGTGATTCGGATACAGTTCTTAGAATCGTACAGAAATAAAATTAAAAAGTTAATGAAATTTTCTACTCATTAAAATAATTAATATACATCGTGCTTAAAATAAAGCACATTTTCTGAGGAGGTGAGGAAAAGGCACATAGAAAATGAGGCTCCACACAAGACCACGATTTATAATTGGATCAGAGAGTTTTCTTCTGGCAAGAACAATGTGTTTGATGAAGAACGAAATTGACGACCATTTGAAATTGGCCATGAGAAAAAATATTATTTTAGGAGATAATCAAAAATTAACAAATTTTGGTAATCTTTATTGATTTTTATTTGATTTTGCTTAAGTAATTGGATTTTTAAGAATCGGTTTTGATAATTATCAAAAAAGATTAAGCATTTTCAATTCCTGAGGAGTTTGGCTCTTTTGATATTATATTCAAATTCACACATAACAATACAAGAGCTTAAATTTTAATTTAGCTTTATGATTTAAACAAATTAATGTAATAATATAAAACTAATAATTTAAATTAATAATATTGAATATGTAATAGTAAAATGTTGAGTAAAACCTTTTAGACTGACTTTTTATGTTTGAAATTATCTCTTTATATATAAATACTTCCTAAATTTGGAACCCATTTAATTTTGGCACAAATTTTCTTCTTTTCGTTGTCCAGCTTAAATAGATTAATCAGAATTTATAATATTAATTATAAAATTAAAATGAAAAGAAATATTTCAGTTGTGATCCGTTCACATTTCATTAATGATTGATATTAACGAGCATCTCTCAAACACTTAAAATATAGATTATCAGAGAAAATTATTGAAAAATAAAAATATATAAATAAGAATGTCAAATATAATAAAAAATAATTTTTGTCTTTGACAATAAACTAAAACTGTTGATGAAAATATTGTACAACTTTCATTTGGAATTTTTACAAAAAGCAAAAGTTTTGGTTCATCTATTGTTTAATTTGACCACAAAAAATTATTTCCTATTCTTGTTATAAGCGTTTTGTTTTGAGGAGAATTGATGCTTCAAAATAAAATATTAAAATAAATTAACGTAAATAGTTGGCAAGTACTTAATTAAACTCTATTTTTATAATACTTGATTATTATTATCAAGAACTGAAAACTAAAGCTCCATAAATAATAATGATAATAATAATATTATTATTATTATTATTGAAAATACCTTTAATATTTTTTTTAATTTGACTAAAAAGGTAATTTATTTAATTTCATACATTATACAATATTTCTTGCCATTTAATTAAAACCAAAATTATATATAATTTAAATATACAATGCAGACCATATTTTTTGAGCCACTACATTTTTTCCATTAAATGATTGAAATATCTAACTATAAATACTTTGATTCAGTCTATATTTAACGATATCAGAGAATATGTTGAAGTGCATGTTTCCAATCAAATATTTCCAAAGTAAAACTTTTGTAAATATAAGCAAACAGATTTTTGTAAAAGCATCACATTTTTTAGTCATTTTGAATACGACTGAAACATCAGTGAAACATATTTTATGTATATTTCAAATGGCAAACACATTTTAATAAACAATCGACCTCGTGAACAATTAAAATACTCGAAAACAGTACCTTGTATTTGTTTTAAATTACCTCTTGAATCCTTCTTGGCATGCTTTCATAAAGATTTTGATTTTAATCCTCGCCCTCTGTTTCCTCCGAATTCTTTCACAGTACCTCAATATTTGTCGGCCTGCACTTCGCAAACATGGCTTTTAGGTCAGCTCAATTATTATAATATACTCAGATCTAGTGACTGAGCCTGCCTATCACTGAGTATACTGATTTATGTCTTGTCCAAAAATGAAGAAACCAATCTTGATTTATGGGGTGGAGCTCCGTCTTGCTGAAATATATTTTGTGCCTCATATACTAGCAGCAATCCTTTCTTTAATATATCCTGATAGCCAAAAGAATCCATCCGAAAGAATCTATCATCTCCATGAAGATTTGTAAAATTTAATTTTAAGCATGGACAAAAGAATCCGCGAATGTATTGTGAACAGAGGAGGACATACTTGTTATTAACTCTAAGTAAGCTCCGAAATTAAGAACTTTGATAAGAAAAATTAAACAATTATAATTATATCTCATTATAAATATATGACAAGAAGGAAATTTTATAAAAGAACAATTCAGTCTCAGTTGACATTAAAAGCTGGTCATAATGCCTTTGATTGTTAGATGATTTGCAGAACTTGGCTATGATTATTGAAATCTGGTATAACATATAGCTAAATCACAGTAATACTTTTAATGTTACGAAATGAATATTATTAAATATAGGATACAAATAAACCCTTGTTTAAAATACCAAAATCAACTCAACCTAAACTCCATAATATTCTTTGGTTCCATAATCCCCATATCTGACCTACTTTTCTTTAATACCAGAGTCCAGAACTTATTATAAGAAGCATTCCATAAATTATCTTGGTTCTGAAGATATTGATAAATTAAAGAGTCGACAATAATTTACATAATTAAATTTACGCCATATTTAATTAAAACAAACATTAATATCAAAATTTAACCAAAATAATAATAATTTATTATCAATTAAGTGTAATATTAATAATCCAATTAAAATTAAATTTAAAAATTATTAGATTGGTGTATTTGAAATTTCTTTATTTATATAATTTTTAGTTTACAAAATTAAATCATATTCATTACACTTTGGCAGTGAAAATTTTCTAACTTCATTAATCTTATTACCTGTAAAACAGATTTCCTTTTTCAATCGCCGGATGTTTGTTTCGTTTGTTTCAAACTCCTTACCTGCCGCCGAATTGCCATACTTTTCGGCATGGTTAACCGCTTCTAGTTTTCGGTGATTTGAATAAGATTTTCGAGTTTTATTTGTATCGATTTCTATTAATAAATTTGAAAATGTTATTGATGTTCAAAAAAATTTCTCAAAAAAGGTATGTATTAATTATAATAATTTTATAAAAATTCATGTTACGGCATATGCATGAGTTCAGCTTATAAGCAAGAATTTATGGAAAGATGACGAAAAATTGTTTTATGGTGAACATGTGGGATTCAGTTAATTAGTATAGAGCTTCATTTCATTCCAAGCTTGAAATTATAGAGAAATATAAATATGGCGGGAAAAATTTTTAATCCAGAATCAATATTATTATTAAAAAAATATAAAAATTACCATAATAATTTATTAATTTAATGAGATTATTTGTTTTTTATTAACGGTCTGCAGAAAATGTATTAAAAATAAAATTTTGCACCGAAGTTAAAATACTTATTAACTCATTTATTTCATAACAGAAAACCGTTAAATTAAATTAGGTGTGAAAATTAATTAACGAAATTTAACAAATAGAAAAAAATTAATTAACTTTAACAAAACACAATAGATAAATGGAATTTTTTTTTAAAATTATTATTAAATCGAATAGTCAATTTAAATTTTTTTCCAATCAATTGGTTACACTTCTACGATTCCAGAACGGAAAATCGATATTTAATTAACAGAAAGGCAATTCCATTAATTAAGAGGCTAAAGCTCAAAATGCACACACCAACACAGACACACATTCACACGAACACAAATCAATTAACCGATCAATTTATGCCTCTACGTTATTGTCATGTTTCACAACCAATGGTTGGCCGGATTTGAATTTGCTTAGGTTGTTGTCTTTCTTCTCCGACAGGTGTGTGTCTCAGTACTTTCTGCCTTTGGCCAACTAATCGATAGTTGGATTGGGATTTGTTGTTAACGTGACACTTTATTACAATTACCCTCATTCAGCATCTGTCATTCCAATAATGAATAACCACGGGAGTTTATCGTTGAAGAATTCGTCAGACCTTAACAGAAAAATAATATGTATGTTTTTTATTGTCGATTTTGTCGAGAAAATCCGTATAATAATAATTTAATAATATAATAATATGGTACAAAAATTAAATAATATAATAAGATAATTAACATTGCCAATTAACTTTTATGTTGGAACTTTCAGTAAAGAAATGCGAATTAATTCATTTAAAAATTAATTATTTTTTAATTATGTATATTTTATTTAAAATGATGAGTTTTTTTAATTAATTGTTTTTTTGTTTGATTATCGTTAATTTATTATTGAAATATAAATTTGAAACTGTGACAATTAACATTTATTGATGATAACAGTTTTACTTTCTTCATAATTATTATTTTATTATTGTTAATTAGAGAAAAGAAAATTAATAATTTGGTTACATTTAACTTATGGCTCAGTAAAACGAAAATAAATTGATACTTTTGTTACGTTTATTTTTTGTGGAAATAAAAAGGAATTTCTATAATTTGTAATATTCGCAGAACAGAGAAAATTTGGAACATTTCAGACGTTTTTTTAACAATATTGAAATTCTTGTTAATTTAATCTTTTATTCTTTCTGGGTAAAGTTATTTTGCATTTCAAAAAATTTTAGCACCAGTATATGTAATAATATTTATGTAAATTGTAAATCAAGACAGTCAACTTAGATATTGGATGGGGAACATGTTTTTTGGTATTTTATAAAAATATTGAAATTGAATAGAATAAAAGTATTTATTTAAACAACATCGTTAAACTTGTGATATTTTTCAGGTAGCTTCATTACCCTATCATTAAAAATTTTCTTGACATTTTGGCAAAAAATGGTACCCAAATATTTTTCCATATTTTTATATGAATTTGAACTTTACGATACTTAGCGAGTTGTGCAGAGATCGATATAAATGACAATTTGAGAAAGTCAGATGTTGGCTGTACATTGAATGTATCTGTACTGCCAAGTCAAACTCCTTCAAACATTTCTGGACCTCAAAGATCTGTGTGCTCTTGTATTGTCGCTCTAGAGCACAATTATCTTTCGCTTATGAAAGTGGGTCTGGTTTTTCCAATATTTTGCTTGAATCTTGTTAATTAATTATAATAAAATTCAGAATCAATCGTTTTACACAGGAGTTCGAAATAAATGATTCCTTTCAAATTTACCTGTCATATAATATAATTTTTTCTGATATCAATTCCTGTTTTGCTCTCGTTTAAGGAGCTTTTTTGACTGGGACCATGATCAAGTTCAAAAATGGTTGACATAAATACTTGTTTTTTGGTCTTCCGGGATCAGTTATTTCGGAAACATTTTATTTTGATTTTTTAAAAAGTTACTCATTGAAAGTTTTTCCATTCGATTTTTTGGTAAAGTGTGGAATCCAAATATCAAGCTTATTTTTAATTCATCATTTTTCAATTACTTTAAAGCAGATTTGTATTCAATGTTTTGTACTTATTTTACAATTCGAGAATATTTAAACATGTTTTATTTGTACATTTTCACATAGGACATTAACATTTAATAGTGAATAGATAATAAGTAATACAGATAAATAAACAATGAGAAAATATTTACATCGATTCATTGACATATGATAATATAATTTTTAATTTAAATCTAATCCATTTTTTCAATAATTGATATTTCCTAAAGTAATTTATTAATTAAATTTTTATGAGATAATGTATTTAAAAACTTATAGATCTAAACATTTCAACATTTATCCCCAGATAAAGATTAGTTGCGAGAGGTTCTTTTTTATTATTTTATGATGAACAAAAGTGCTGCAGAAACCTATCGGATACTTTATGAAGCTTATAGAAAAGATGTATTATCCTTAGACAAATTCTAGTATTGGTGTAAGTTCTTCAGAAATAGCGATTTTAGTGTAAATGACAAAGAACGTATAGGTCGTCCTTTCAAATTTGAAGACCTTTAGAAATTTTATTGGATGAAGATACATACCAATTTCAAAATCAATCTGCTACAAGATTATGAGTTATTCAGCAGACAGTATGTGCGCAATTGCGTGGAATGGACAAGATTGTAATGGAAGAAATATGGGTACCTTATCAATCGGACGTAAGACAGCTGAAAAACTAAAATATAGTAAATGAGATGTTGTTTCAGCTATACAAAAGAAAATTTTCACAAATTTTTCTTGGCGCTCCATATTCCTTTATTTTATATGGAATCCACGTTCTTTGTTTTCTGATCATACCCAGCTTCTGAAGCTTTTTCGAAATGCATTGTTGTATTACATTTAGTGAAACTGACAATTCTTGAGTTTCACAAGTTTTTTCAAATAATTTGGTCAGTATCTCATCATCAATTTTTTTCGGAAATTTCCCATGTTCTTTGTTATGGGTTTTGAATCTTCGAAAACAATTTTTGAATGTTGTCCTCGGTGGGGATTGTTTACCATACACCTCAAGACAACTATGTTTCTAATGCACTTTTCTTCGCAATGAAATAATGCAAAATAACTTCGAGGAAATACTGTTTCGTCGGCATAAATGCCCATTTAGAAATCTATTAATCATAAAAATAATCAATAAACAAATACATGTCATACTGATTTTAAAAGCCTAATAAATTAGCTTTCAAATGAAAAAATTTTTCAATCCTTTAGAAAATAGTCATTTTCAAAAAAGGCTTATTCATAGTTGTACACCTAAAAATAATTCAAGAGCGCCTCAATATCATTTTTTCATTTTAAAATTGTGGCTTATATGGTTTCTTTAAAAACACATTTTTGTCTGTAATTACAGATTTCAACTTCTGAATAATTTAATTTTCTGATCAAAAGTTTTATTATTTATCATTCTCGAAATGAAATAAATTTTCCGAACCTTTCTTCATTTTAAGTATTTTTTTAAATATAATATATTATAAAAATTTATAGTTTTTTATCTTTATTATTTAATTTAATTGGACTTTTCAGGATGATTCTTAAATATTTAAAACTGTTCTGGCCAATAAATTAACAAAATTAATTTATATATTTTAATTTTACTATTACCCTATATTTCTTAATTATTTTTGATAATAATTAGCATCATACACATATCAATTAGATATTTCCATATATTTTATATTTTATTATTTATTTTATTATTATTATTCCAATTTTAAAGTTTTATTTATAATATTAAAAATTAGTCTAATTATTTTCAGTAATAATTTTAACTTGATAAAACTTTCGCAAATGAAAATTTTCATTTTCAAAAAATTTCTGCTAAAACAATAATGATCGAAAATTACGTCCGTCCTAAGTTGGTCTTTGTAATTGATCCAAAAATTGTTTGACCTTAGCTCATTTTATATAGTAAAATTCTTATTTTGCACATGAGAAAAAAGATTCTTGCCAAATGTAAATATCAAACTATGAGATTTTATGTAAAATATTCTAGAGATCAGAGATAATATATCTGAGAAAAACAAAAACGAAACTAACTAAATGCATCTCAAGAAAAATTTCCCATGAATATCATATGTACTAATTAAAACAGAGACATATCAAATCTCTCGCTATTATATTTATACATTTTTCAGACTATTTAATTTTGTTTTAGATTTATTTTATATATCATTGAATGTTTTGTTTTAATTATTCAACAACAATATCTCTTTTCTTTGTTTAATTTTATTTATTTTATCAAAACAAATATTTTTTCGAACTTTAACTGTTTTTCTAAATATTAAATTCAAAAAATTCAATTTTTCAAAAATTATTTAGAGAAGATGAATTTTGATTTGATAATAATAATAATAATAATAATAATAATAATAATAATAATAATAATAATAAAATGTTTAATCTGTTTTGTTGCTCAACTTGTATTTATTTAAAAATTCTTATTTATTTTGTTTTTAATTTTTTTATTTATCTTTTTTCACAGACTTGTTATTGAGTTTATTATTATTATTAATTATTATAATATAAATATTATTGTTAATTTATATATATAGTGAAACCTGTCAATGTTGGACATCACTGGGACTGATCATTTTGCCCAAATTAACAGGTTTCACTGTATATAAATGTGTGTGTATCAATATGGGTTTGAAAACAAAAAATGAACTTTCAAAATTAGATTTAATTATTAAAGAAATATTCAAAATAATTCGTGAATTTATTGTTTGACATTTTATAATCTGTAATAAAAAAGAAAAATAAAGCACTTGCCATCGACATTCCAAAAATAATTAAGCTAAAAATAAAATAATAATTTAATCCATTTTCTTTTTTATTTTTGTATAAAATTAAATGATGAATTTAAATATTATCTTTCTTTGGTAGTCACAGTTCTGTGAGTCTAAAATATTTATAATATTAAATATTAAAGTTAATATATTTTATTTATATTTTAGGTTGAATATATATTTATGCTTTATTTTTATTTTTTTATTGTCAAATGCCATAATTAATCAAATTAACTGCGAAACGATTATAAAACTTTCAGTCTTGTAACCATGTCAAATATGTGCTGAATAATAAATATCCCGGTTCCTTTTATATCTGTCGATTAATTATACAATGTGATTAATGATTTTATCTGTGAATATTATTATTAAAATTAGCTCATTATTATTCATAAATGAGAATAATAAAGTCGAAAAAAACTCAGTGA
Organism: Bipalium vagum; assembly: GCA_037834085.1. Lineage (NCBI taxonomy): Eukaryota > Metazoa > Platyhelminthes > Tricladida > Geoplanidae > Bipalium > Bipalium vagum. The sequence continues at coordinate 11,230 of JBBMKC010203901.1, forward strand.
CCTTCGTTGAAATAAACACGGACCATGAACTCTTAGTTGGATCATGCAATTTATAAAATCTCACAGTATTATTTTTATCAAAAACTTTGATTCCACAAAAATATAAAGACATAAAATGTTCCTTAAACAGGAAAGAGTATATGTATGGTCTATTTCTGGAACAACTTGTGTACATTAATTTCCATAAATTTTTTTAATTAATATTCTATTTTTGTAATTGACAAAAACATTTTTTAAGCGCAAATGTCTGTCTTCGTAATGCACGTTTCCTGCTTTATATTAGAGATTTTGATATTTTTTAAATTAATATCTTATATTACATTTCCTTTCTACTGTTTAAGGTTATATTTGTTTAAATGAATTACTTTTTAATGATTAGTTGTTAGTAAAAAATTGAGTCAGCAGTAGAAATATATCATGATCTTGATTCTTGATCCAAGATATATTGTCATGAAAAAATTAAATTATATGTGATCGTCTGTCTTGTTGAGCAACCTGGAACACATCTCTTTGTATAACAGGGATTTTCTATGAGGTTTTATCTCTATTTTCAATTGTCTTCAGTATTTAATTTCCATATAATCAAACAGATTTTCATTAATTCGGATTGATTTATCTGATCGTTTCTTATATTTATTTCTAGTAATCCATTTTTCCCTATCTGACAATGCAACATTCCATAATTATCAATTCAAGATAGGAGTGGGAAATATATATTCAATATACATTGACTTTTGAAGTTAACATTGAATTTGGATATGATCGGATCCAAAGAACTCAAATATTTTTTAAAGTCCTGATCCAACACAATGAACGAATTCGTGCGCCCATATCCTTATTGGTTATATAATCAATGATTGGTACCGGTTCTGGTATGGTTTGTAAGGGGTTCTTAAAGCTGAAAACCCGGAATGAATAACATAAATAAGAATTTGTACATATTACAATTGATAAATGTTGCGAATTTTATCATTTCAAAATGTTTTTTTTTGTTTTATTAAGAATTCTGAACAATAGTTACTTTATTGTGAAAAATGTTCGATAGATGTGACCATAGAGTTTATGTAATGTAATATGCAAAATATGTTATTTTTTCCCCTCATTTTTATTTTGTAACTTACTTTAAAAAAATCTGGTGTATTGGTTGATTTTATTATTTATTTTTATCACTTTGCTCTGAAATTTTTTCTTAATTTTTGATTAATTTTTCAAAAAATATATTTTGTTTAAATCTCGTCAGGACTGATTTAAAATTATTTTATTAAATAAATCAAAACCGTTTAAATATTTAAACAACTTTTAAAAGAATTTTCTTTAAAATATATTGTTTAACAAATTTTGTTTAATTGCTTTCCTGATATGAAAGAACTCTTTCTAAAATTCGAAATATCGCCTTTATTGAATCAGAAAAATGTTTAATGATTATTAATAATAAAAAATGGGGAAAAAATAATTTATGTAAGATACGCTCATAAGAAGAACAAAATAAAAGGAATATAACAGGAAAAAAACTGTTTGGTTGATATGAGAGTGTCAATGCATGACTGAAGTGGTTTTTTCTCTTACATTTATTGCTAAGAGTAATTGTTAGATTGTTGAGCTTTTACCCTCGTATGTGTATGTGTTTTTATTTCCTTTGTTACTGGTTAATTACCCCTTCTCAATAATTTGGGATTCTCTGTTCTGAATACCTTTAGCTTTTCTGAGTTTCATCTTAACTATGTTATTATTATCTTTTAGCCATTTAAGTGCTATGGAAACGACATTGAAAAAATATTTCAATCTTAAAATAGTCAAAGTCAATGATTATCAAATAAAATATTAAACATTGTCCTCTCTAAAATAAGACTAGTAAAAAAATATTATTAAGGAAAATCACTAATAATACTATTACGTTTTTTTTAGTAGTTAATGTACCGTTGAGAGCTTAGCTTAATTTTGAAACTTGTAAATCTGGAAAATCTTCCCACACTGCCTCGTTTTACTTAAGAATTTTCTATTTTTATTCTCATTTGCTAAAGTCATGATCTTCTTGAACATTTCCTTTAATTTTGTCTAGATTTGTCTAAATATCTTTTCTTTTATATCTTTTTCTAAGGCTCACTGAAAATCTGAGTCTACAAAGATACTTTTATGATTTCTAAGGGAAAAACAGCAAATAATATCGAAAACTCAACAGTCTCAATTCTTTTGGCTTGGTTCAATAAAAATCGTTGTAATTGTCTCTAGTTAGTGAACTTAACTAAGTTCATGGTTTGTGACCTTTAAAATCCTGTAAAACTTGATAAAACACTTCATTGATAAGTTTGATTATCAGATGAATAACATTAGAAAATTGGAACGCCTCTTAAATATTTGACAGTGCAGATCAATATTTTATTTTTAAAAATAAATTGAATGATTATACACATAAATAATAATATTATTTCACTTGCTCAATCCAGAACTTCTTTTTATTATATTTCTAATTTTTTAATTATTTATTATTATTATTATTATTATTATTATTATTATTATTATTATTATTAT
>JBBMKC010203912.1:0-13757 GCA_037834085.1 Bipalium vagum
AATATTTTTAATATTTTTAATATTTTTAATATTTTTAATATTTTTACTATTTTTACTATTTTTAATATTTTTAATATTTTCTATATTTTCTATATTTTTAATATTATTAATATTTTTAATATTTTTAATATTTTTAATATTTTTAATTAATTTAAATATTTTTAATACTTTTTTTTATTTATATCCAAGTAAATGGATTAACATCTTTTTCGATATTAAGAAATAAAAACCGTTTATGATTTTCATAATCTTGTGAAATTTAGAAACACATTGATTTTTGGAACTTTATAAAATTACAAATCTTTAGAAATAATGACAGTTACTGATTGTAAGCATTTTCAAAAGCTTCAACCGTATGATCCCAGGGAGATGGCGACGTGAAGAGTAAGATAACAGGTTCCTGTGATAATATTGTGTTATCAACCAAACTGAACAATCGGTAACATGTATAAAATGTTATAGCACACATTTTCATTATCTTGTGCGATAAAACAGTTTAAGAAATCACCACAAAATCCATCAAATAAACCATTAATCATAATCTATCATTATTCATTGTCGTTTTTACCTTTGTCCCAATATTTCCTAATTTTATATTTTTCTTTTCAATGAAGAATGATTCCCAGTTTTCGCTATTTCCTTTGAATGGACATTAATACATTTATTCAAAAAAAATTAAAAGCCAGAAAATATCAAATCAAATAAAAGGTGGATCATGAAGTTACGATTTTTAAATTAAAATTTTTTTAAATACATATTTTAAGTATAAATTTTTTTATTTAGAAATTTAAATTTTGTGGCAGAAAACATTTTGAAAATTAAAAATCGTTTTTCTCTAAATAAATCTTTATTTATTTATGTGAACTCAAACAATTCCTGTTTATAAGTTTAAAAATCAAATTTCGTTCAGAAGACACTAAAAACAGTGTTTGTTTAAATAAATCATTTATTAAACACAAACTCAAACCGCTCATTTGAAAAATCACAAATATCATTAATCAATAATAAATGATAAAATTTCACTTAATTAATATGGAAAAATTTTTTTTCGCAATTTACTTGAACAATCAGCAGTTTTCAATATTTATAGTCAATACATTTCATGTTGTTTCCCCCGAATTTCTTTCAGACATATTTTAGGATCAGAGAAATTTTCTTTCAGTGTAAAAAATCAAGTCAATAAAAAAATTGAATGATTTCCATAATAGCTTAAGCTCAATCATTGTTTCGTTTTTCGGTCTGCAATTGATAGAGTGAGAGAGAGAGAGAAGGTTAAGCGAAACACAAAAAAATTATTTGAAAAAAAAAGCGAACAAGCGAGAGATTTTGGAATTCTGTGAATGAAATGAGAAATTTATCCACCTCTATGACAACTGCGATCAATGAATCACAACCAGACGCTAAGAAAAACCGATTTAATAACGGATTTCCTCAAATATTGACAACGACATGAATTATTCGAGACATAACAAATGCATACAAAGGCAGACATTGCCACTGACACACGCAGACCGAGACACAGACACACGCACACGCACAAACATTACACATGACCAACGGATGGCTATGTGGCATGAAGAGAAAATTATTTCCTGCTCATCGAAGGAATAGAAAATAATTTTCTTATCGCTAATTAAATGTTAAAAGCTTACTTCAGTCACAGCGATAAGACACACACAGACACGCGCACACCGACACAAAATAACATCGGACACACATTCACATTATATACACGTTCATCTATAAAAACAAATGTTCACTTAGTTGGCGTTTTAGTCACTTCTTTGAAACTTGTCATTGAAAATTGAAAAATAATTCGTAAATTTGTTCAAATTGGGATCACAGTTCAGTTCTTCTTTGTTTTGTCCACAGAAAATATACAATGTTTTCCGTTCTACTTTCAATCGTTATCGTTGGTTTTTCTCTGTTGTCTGCAAAAGCAATACCGGTGAACAATGAAGCACGTTGCACGTTGTCGAAACTCGGCTGTAGTTGTCTGAATATTGAGACAATCACCAAGGAAACCGTTGAATCATGTTGCAATAATCAGCTGGGATATTTATTGATCACCGGGTTGAATGTGAAGAAAATTGCCATAAATCTCACCGATTCTCCATGTTCGAAAACGTTCGAAAATCTCATGATTCGTGACACGGAAATTACGGAATTTTCCTTTCCCTTTTACGGATTGGACAATCTGGTCAATATTCACATTGAAAACAATCCGAAATTGAGTGATTTGCACAAACTGTATTTCGGTGACATCAGCACGAAAATCAAATCCATTTCCGTGGAAAACAACATTGTCCGGTCCATAGCGTGGCGGACTTTCGCCAATCTGACGAATTTGACCGAGCTGAAGCTGTCAGAAAACAAGATCGGATATATCGAAGAGTTCAGCTTTGCAAACCTGACAAATTTGAACATGCTGTATCTCAACAGCAACATTCTCACAGTTCTGACTGCCGACTTGTTCGCCGGGTTGGAGAAGCTGAAAATTCTCAATCTCGTCAACAACGTGTTCATGGACATCAAACAGGATGCTTTCAAGCATTTGAAAAATCTCCAATATCTCCAACTGTCTTCGGATACCAGCACAGAATATTTCGGCATCAGAAGTCTTCCAGATCGGGTCTTCTTTTCCGTGAAAAAGCTCAAGTTCCTGAATGTAACATTGAAAATGAAAAATTTGACCGCTCTAACGTTCTATGGTCTCAACGATTTGGAACAACTTGATTTGCAAGGTAACCAGTTGAGCGCCATTCCATCGGGTACTTTGCAACAGGTACCGAAAGTCGTGGCAATTAATATGTCCAGGAACGTAATCCATTGTCTGTCGCCGGACACGTTCAACAGTCTTCCCCGACTTAAATCGTTGGATTTGAGTTACAATGAGCTTAGTTACATTTCCAATGAGGTTTTCGCTGACCTGGTCATTTTGCAGCATCTGGACTTGAGTGATAATAACCTTTATGTCATTGAAAAGAACGCTTTCGTGGGTCTGAAATCGTTGCTGATATTCAAGATGAATGTCATGCACGGGAAACTGAAAAGCGAAATCCAGAACAACTTCAGCGGCAGTCCTCTGGCAAAACTGCGAAACATTACCAAGATAATAGGGTTCGGTGAATATTCTGGGATCTATAACGGACTGAGTGAGGGTGCTGAATATTTGCCCAGTACTGGCACGGCGGGAAAACAGAACTTAACAGAATTGGAGAAAAGTAAGAAATCTTGCCCCTATGCTGATCAGAGTGAAAGGGAATGGGTGGACTCGACCCAGGGAGGCTCTCGAAAGTATTTGTTGATAATTGTCGGAATCTGTGTTGTATTTTTGCTCATAGCGTTTGCTATAATTATGTCGTACCGAGCTTGGAGCAAAAGGAAAATGGACGATCTCTCGTATAATGTCGATTCTCACGAAAAACAAGAAATGCTAATCAACAAATGTGCCATGATCAACGGGCGCATTGACAACAATCCCAATTCCAAATCACACCAAACGCGAACATCCCTCAACGGATGTTACATTGCTGAGATTTCTCCCGACGGTTTGGAAAAGAGAGACGAATGTTATTTCAGCAGCCCAACGGATCATACCAAGGAAGATGTGGCAATTGTTCCGATTTCTTGCCCGATACCGAAAGAAACCCAAAGCGATGATGAATCAGCTTTGACTCCGCTCGGAGTTTTGTAGGATTATTCTAGACGGAAATATTATTATAGATATTGTCGACATCCGAGATTATAAACAATTGATTGAATAAATAATTTTTTTCAAACACACAAAACCAACCCAATACCAAAACCCACTGTGTTACCTTTTTTTTCTTCATTTCCTTCAACGACAGATTCGAACAGAAATATGTCGCGAATTGTTCGTCGTCGTCAACGATCGATAGCAATAGCAATAATTGACTTTCTGCTCCTTGCTCACACTGCGCGCGCGGTGTTCGATGAACCAATCAGTGATTCTCAGATCGTTTAACCTTCACCGATTTGTGACCGGCATATATGCACTTATCATGTTTCAATTCTGAGATTTTAATTTATTATTTTAGTTATTGTTGCATTTATGAAAAAAAATATATGAATCATTTGTACCACTGAAAATCCTGGACTTGGACTCTCTATAATTTTAGTCATCTATTGTTATTTGTAATGTTTTATTATGACTGATCAATTGGAATCAATAATTTCATTTTATTCTGTAAATATATTTCGTTTTCTATTTGGATTTCATTTTCTATTGATATATTGATTGTGCTATGATTCTAGTTATTTATTTATTGTCTAATTGATATTTCATTGATTTGTATAAATTCAATGAAAGAAACAAAAAATAATAATAAATGTAATAAATATACTTAGATTATTAAAAACTATAAATTAATACAAACATCAAACAGATTTCTTTTTTTTTGAAATCGGCACGAACGTGTTTATAATTCCAAAGCAGCTATAAAAGTTAATTGTATCTGTGCTTCTAGCGTCAGCTTGCTGGTATTTGACGAATGGAGGGGTAGAGAGAGAGGGGGGGGGGGTGGTGGCGGTGATGGTGGTGGCAGCCAGTCAATGGTTTTACAATGCTTTCATGTCAACCGCCGCCGTTGTTGAATAATTCAAAATCTAAATTAAAGGGTGAAAATATTTGCCGACAAATCGGGCTGTTTGTTATCAACTTTGGGGTAATGTCTGAAAATAATGTGTTTATAGCAATAAAATATTTAGGATTTTGTCCTATTCATGCTCTGCAACTGCAGATTGGACTATTTTAACTATTTCATATCTTGTCAGTTGGGCTAAGCTGCATATCGACTCTTTTCATGTTAAATTAATTTCCCTATATTTTCCTTGTGATATTTATTCTTTTTCCACACACACACACACGAGCGCGTGCGCGGGATGCATACATGCAAACAGACATTTTCTCAAACACACACACCGACACACAGGCATAAAATAATATGAATATATATTTATATATATATATCCAGATACATCGCTACGACTTTGAAGTTTGCCGCCTCATGTGTGCATCGATATTATTTATCTATCTTGTGCCTGATTAGCATTCGATCTTTTTTTCATTCATTATTTTATGATCCTTAATTAATATTAGATATAAATGATTCAGCGTTTCTCTCAAGGAAAAAAGTTGGGGCAAAAATATCTGTTGCTGAAATAATAAAATTATTTTACCAATGAAAGGGAATTTATTTTATTTTATTAACGACAAAAAAAAATGTGTAGCGAATTACCGTTGGGTGTTTTTTTTTGATCTTCAAAGAAATTGTCGAAAAACAACCTCGCTGGAACGTATAATGGCAAAAGGTTATATTATGATGATGATGATGATGATGATGATGATGATGATGATTATGATGGGAACACGAAATAAATATTGCAAAATAAAATTAATGTTCGATTGGGATTTTTTTACCAATGGAAATTGATGAATGTTCAAAGTGATCGGTGGAAAAAAGAAGATAAAATCTTCCAGATTTTTTTCAACGAGATGAGAGAAAATGAAAGTTTTATGTGATTTGCGCACAATAAGTCGTAAAAATGGGGAAATAAAATCCGAATTAGTAACGTTGTTGATCATTATTTTTATTATTGGAAAAGTTTGGAAAATATTTCCAGACAGTTTCGTTTTTCCATTTCACATTTGGGTCCCGATCTGGCTGGAAAGATTATCGTGAAAATTATTATTTTTTTTTCCATTTTTTTGTTTATATTGATTGAGAGACAGCGTAAAATAAAGCTGAGGTTTTATTTCCAACGTCTCTCTCTCCCTCACTCTCTCTCTCTCACTCTCTCAAGTTTGTATATTACGATTGGTGAAACAAGAATGGAGCGGTAAACCATTGGTTGTTTAAATAAACAATCTTCAGAAAGATGAAAGGTGCCGATCGATTTAAACAAGCGCGTTTTTTTCTTGATATTTTATCAAATTTTCATGCTTCTTTTTTAATCAATATTTTTTTACGGGGAAAAATCATTAACATGCTCATTAAAGGCAATTGTGCCGAGAATGTAACACGATGAAAATTTTAAATTTTTTTTTGATTTATTAATAATTTTCAATTTATTTTTTAAAATTAATTACCGATAATCATTAATATCGATTAACATGTGAACTTTAATTTTATACGGAAAGTTGAAATGAATAGTTTTTTTTTCATTAAGATTTTTATTCAATTTTTACCAATATAACTCCCGCGATTCGCAATTGAGCTTTTCATTAAAGAAGGAATTAATTTTCAGCTGTTATATAATCTGCAAAAGCTTCTTTCAATAAATGATCAATAATTACTAAGAGAGATATAGTTTTTTTTTGAAAAAAACTGGTTTTTCCCAATGTAATATCATTGGGTGAATGAAAAATTAAATAGTTCATAACCACTGGAGGCCTTATCAACCATACGCGACAAGTGTTTATTACTTTTGAATTCAATAGTGTCAAAAATCTATAAAATAACATAACCAAGACGTTTATCCAAGCAGCTGTCTTCTGACGTGCTTATTGCTTAAATAATTCGGTCATTATTTCCTTTATATATATAAGGTGTCGGTGATGTTAACAGTCCCACTTGTTAATATTTTATATTAATAAAACTGTTTATCTGATTCCGTCCGTTAATCACGGTTAAGTTCAGTAATAACCCTTTGGAGTAATAACCCTGTCAAATATAACAATATCATTTATTACTGACCAATAAATCACTTTTAAAACACGTGATAAAACGTCAATACTATTCTCACTATCTCCTCACTTGCTCCAATTTTTCCTAGTCGATAGATTGTTTTCCTGTTTCTGTTCTATCTCCACTTTCTTTAACGATGATTCTCTCAATTGTATTTGACAAGACTTTTATATCTTTGTCATTGATCTGTTCCTTCAACCTAAGTGTTACTGAATTAGATATCCACTTTTGTTCTGCTTCTCTTAGAATCGTCCATTACAATTTTGATTTTCTTTTCTTTCTTCTTACTATCACACAAATCTAAAAGTCTTGATTGATGTACGTGCTCTGCATTTTCCTTTCCCATTCTACTGGCTTCTTCATTAGCACCTTCCACTGCGTGGCTTCCTATTCTTCCTCTACTTCCACATCTTCTGAAACATTCTTTTACGTTAATGACGACGTAATAGGTAACTCAAAAGACAAATTTACTCCACTTTCTCCTCTTGACGGTTCGTTATTATTAATATCTCAAAATATATCAACATGTTTGAATGTATCAGTCATGTATTTCTTGCTCAAGTTCCGTTTTAAATTACTTCAAAAAGCTTCTTTGTTCTGTGGAAGACAATTGTTATCATTGTATGATATCGAAAATTCATTCGGGACGGAAGATACGTTTAGTTCGAATATACTTTCCAGCACTCACTCATCATTGTTGTCTATTTTGTGGAAATAATTTCGTAAAGAAATCTCCCATAACGATAACTGGGTTATATTATGCAAAAGTACTTGATAAACGTCCAGGTCTGTGGAGGAAAAGAATGTTTTTCCACTACGATAATGCACCTGGTCATAAATCTAAAGTTTCAATGAAAATATTAAAAAGTTGTACTTTGAACTAGTTCCACACCCACTCGTTTCTCCAGATCTGGCTCCGTCAGATTTTTTCTGTTCAGAAACCTGATTAAGTTTTTCGCTGGACAAATTTTTTAGTCAAACAGTGATTACCTCTGTGACCGACTATTTTGTAGATCTCAACAAAAAAATAACCTACAACAATGGCATCAAAGATTTTGAGAAGCGTTTAATAAAGTGTATTTAGCTTGCAGGAGACGGAGACTACACGGGAAAATAAATTGTTTTTATCTGTTGATTTTATTGATTTCATATTTATTCACCGAACTTTTCAACCAACCCTCGTATTTTAACGCATGGTTGAATAATTGAGGTTTTTAGATAATTTATGTTATATCATTCTTCAAAATACCAAACAGAAAAATACCTGGTGATGTAAGGTCCGGAGATTGTTGTGGCCACTTAACTGGACCTCGGCGTCTGAACCATCTATTAGAGAAATGAACATCAAGCCATTTTCTTATGGGAAGATATTATTGCGGTGGTGCCATATCAAATCATTAATGTCATATCTTGTAGAAATTGCAGGCCATACAGATTTATTCAAAAGATTAAAGTACTTTTGGCCAGGGATTGTATCACTAAAGAAGTAAGGATCTACTACACCATGACTGCTAATTCCCGCCCAAACATTTACTTTTACATTCAATTTTTGTGCTATTGTCACACGAGGGTTACTGTCGAACCAGTGAACTGCACTGTGTCTATTAACGTGCCCATTTAATTTAAAACAAGCTTCATCTGTCCATAATATTTTATCAGGAAGTGAAGGCTCTTTGATAGCTGATGAAAGAAAACCTCGCAAAATTGTAATCTTCTGGCATGATCATTATCGTTTAGATGGTGCACTATTTGAGGAATATGAGGAATGTAGATTTAGCTGGTGTAGTATTCTTTGCAAGGAATGTCTAGACATATTCAGCTGCGACGATCTTTTACGAGTGAACTGTGTACGATCAGCAACAACATCGTTGGCGACTCTTTCCAAATTCATCTGAATCGTTACACTTTTGTCTTCCTTTTTTCGAGCATCCATTACGGATCCCGTTGCATCAAATTTTTGAATAGGAAATTAAAACAGGAGCTGGAATTCCTGGAAATTGGAGCTTGAACGTTTCTTGAGCCGTTTTAATTTTCTGGTTTTCTTGGTAACAGGTCTTTAAAATGAAAAGCCTTTGCATTTTATTTAATCTCCGTCCAGGTATTTTGAAAAGAATATGACCTTAAAGAATTTTGAAACAATGCAGTGTAAAAAATAACTCTGATAAAATATTAGCAGAATTTCTTATTAACAGAAATATCTTCCGGGCCTACCTGATATGCGCACACTTTATATATTATTACATTGCAATTGTCCATTGGATATCTCAAGGTATTATATTAAAGATATAATAATATAATAATTATATTATATAATAATAATATTTTTAATTTAATTATAATTTCGACAATTAAGGAATAAGTTTTATTCAGTTTCACACTTTGGACAGTTCGCTAATTGGGCATAATCCTTGAATTTAACACCATTGGATTTTATGTTTCAAGGTATCAGGAGCATTTAAAAGGTCGATTATTAAATAAATAATATGAATATATTAAAATACATTTATTACTTACATTTATAAGTAGTTGAAAAATATAAAATTTCGTAATTTTGTTGCGGCAGTTCAACTTCCTGGGTTAAACTATTAAGGGTAAATTTAGCTTTCAAATTCGTTTTAACTGTTTATAAATAACTCCATTTAAGACAAATGAAGAAACAACAGATAATGTTATCAGATTGGTGGTGTGTATTTAAGTTTTAAGTCATCATCTTTTCATTCACTAAAGGTCGGTATTAATGACAAAAGAGAAATAGTCAGTTCAACAATAAAATTTTAATATTTAATAAAAATATCGAATGTTCCAACAAAGTTTTCCGTTATGCCGATCGATTGGATCAGTTATAACTCGTAACCAATGTTAAACAAATGATTAATGAAAACACCTCAAAATGTACACTCATAAAAATGAATAAATCAATAACAATAAAAATGAATCCATGCTGACAGAAAAAAATACATTTGTGCCACTGTAGATATGGTAATGCGAAAAATTATAGATTTCAAAAATAAAGGAAAAAGAAGACAATTAATTTCAGGTGAATAGGAAATTAAAAAACAAAATTTAAAGAAAATTTATTTAAATATGATAAGATTTAGAATCTAAAGAAAAAGTTATACATAAAAATAAATTCAAATTTTGTAAATTGTATAATATTAATAGCAAAAGATTGTGAAGTTTAATTTCCAAAAGAAAATATTTTAGAATTTGAAACCGGAAAAATATTCAGAAGTCATATATTATTCAAATCGAGTAAATATTAAAAATATTAATAGAATTATGTTTGATTGCAATGTTGTGGAGGGTGATTAAAAATCACTGATTATTATAAAGTTGAAAAAACAAATTTAATATTTAATTTTCCAAGTAATACAGTTAAAAAAGATAAGGAATAGTTGAAAGACCAAAATTTCCAATTATTGGAAATTATCCAATAACTGTAAAGACGATAAATAAAATAAAATTTAAAATAATTGATGATAAAAATGAATCGATAGATTTTAATAATGAAGATATTAGTTTTACAAGTAATTAAAACAAGTTTAAATCAATTAAAAAAGTATTTATTTAAAATATTTATCTTTAAAAAATGAATGAGTTTTGTTCTGAGGTTTCAAATGATAATACAGAAAAAATAATCATCATAAAGATTTATCTTCTATTTTTAGAAATTTGATAATTGGACCATCTGGTATTTGATAACAGAATTATTATATAAATGTTAAGTTCTAAAGTGGACATAGGATAATTTATCTTATCTGAATCCTAATGTGTAAAGGTAGTGTAATAATCAAAAAGAAAAATATTTATTTTTAAATTTTTATTTCTTATACAAAATTTTTTACAAAGTTTTTAAATAAACTCACACTTAAACGTTCAATAATCAAAATGGCCTTTTATTATTTAAGATGGGCCCACAAGAAAATGTGCAGACACCATGAAGAAAAATATAGAATTTGATAATTTATCAGACCGTAATTGTCTGAAATAAAAAAAAGATATCAATACTTAAGTGATTAGGAGCAGTATTGGAAATCTTGTTTTCCAATAAGTTACTGAATATTATGTTAAGAAAAGCGCTCTATTTATAGAAAACATCATAAAAGAAGAAACATTCGTTTAAGCACACTAATCTTTCATTATAAAAATTATACATAGATAACATAAATAATATTTTTTAATAATGAGTATGATTTCCCTGGGATTTCACTTAATTGAAAATTCCATTTAGCATTGAACTGGATAAAATGTTTAGCATGGAATCATCAATTTTCTCCCAACACCGTGAGATGCATTGCTTCAATTCAGAAATAGTCTGAAACTGTCTTCCATTTTGATAAACTTTTGAAGATATTTCCCAAAGGTTTTCGATGAGGATTAAATCAGAACTGCAAATTGGCCATTCAATTAAAGAAATTTTTTTGACGAAAACCAATCCTTTCACAGTTTTAAAGTATGTATGAGGGCGTTATCTTGTTGATAATAAATAACATCATTGTTTTACAAATAAGGAATTCAAATATCTAGTATTTCTTTGTATAATTTAGAAGTTGTTCATGTGGAAATATTGCGTATTGGTAATTTTCAAAACTAACTAAAAGCACCCCAAATCATAACACTTTCCCCATCGTAATTCCAGTTCATCCTAATTTTTGGTTTGCTTCTAAATTATGCCAATAGCATGAATAACAATAACAAGCATGAAATAACAATGACATTTAGGTTGAACTTTTTCTCATCAAAAAAATTACCGATTGCCATTCATCTTTCCAGTGCATGTAATTTTTTTTTCAAAGTCCAACCACCTTTCAATATTTGCTGGGTTTAATCTTGGCTTTGTCTTCATCTTCTTCCGTTTTTTGTTAACTGATGTTCTTAAATTTCGAGCAACGTCTTGTTTAGTTTATTCATAGTTTGGTTACTATTCAAACAGTTCTTCGTTGCTTCCAACTTTATTTGATTCTTTTGCCTTTCCGTTAAATTCATATTTTTCCGTGTTTTTTATACCACATTGTTTACCCTTTTTAAGAAAATATCGGATTTTTCAATTTGAAGAGATTTTTTCCTATTGGAAATATCTTGTTCTTAAAAAATGAAATTTTAATCTTTTTTTCGTCAGTAAGGTAAGGTATGACCTTTTGGCATGGATCATTACTAAAAATATTTAAAGTAAAACAATTAACTATTTAAATAATACGAATATATTTATTTAGAATAACAAATTATTTGAAAAACTAAAACAATTTTAAGAACATTTTAATAGTTTACCCAACTGTGCTCAAACCAATTTTTCGTAACTTTATAAATAAATTTCTTCTAATCAAATTATTTTATTCATATTTCAAAATACTATAAAGAAAATATGTACCAGACTAATTTCAGCATATGATAATATAGATAATTTAATTATCAACAACAAATTAATAAAAGAAATTATAGAAACATTGAATTTGTTTAGTGCGCTTAAACGAATTTTTACAAGTGTACAACTAAAAGATTACTGACAACATTCAAATCATCTTTCACATGAAAAAAGACCATTTCAATTCAAGGTGTACAGCAGTTCCCGCCTTCCTTCCGTAATATACTTCTTAAACTTCACTTGTTAGCCAATTAAGGAACTGCAAATAGAAACACGGGTCATTAATTGGTTCTAAGTCAATTGATGAGGTATTCAAATGTAATATCGATTGACGTATCCCAGAGTCTTCAAATGCATTAACACACTTTTATTGGATATCTTGAGTGTTTTTGTGATGGATCTTTTTATCAAACGGGAATCCTTTTCAATTATTGATTCTATGAAATCATCATCTATGACAGGAGGCATATCACAGCACTCCTTATGTTCTAACTCGAACATACCACTTTTGAGCCGCAAAAATCACCTAAGGGCCGTGATATCGGCAAGTGAATCATCTCTATAGCAAATATTTCTCACTGTCTCCGAACCACTTTTACCTTTTTGGTAAAAAAATAACATAAGATTCCTAAAATACATTTTATTTTGACCAATTTTAAAATAATATTAAACAATCTACATTTAAAAAAATTAAATTGATAATACTTTCAATCGATGCTTGTAAACAATAGCTTTAAAAAATGTATAGATATCCAAATGTCAATTCAAGATTTATATCTCTTTTTGCTGTTAAAGGACAATTGTATTAAAACGCTAGGAACTTATGTTACAACCTAATTTATTTTGTACCATTACGATATCTACTTCACGACATTTTTCTTTCCATCTGAAACTCACTGCACAGGAATCAAGATGTTTTTTGTCACCCTCCAAAAAACTCCATTCAGCAATTAGTTGCTATTCACCAACGTCGGCATACCAACTTTTTTCAATAATCTTCACTCATCACCGTGACTGAAGCTCCTGAGTCCAACAATATTTTCAACTGTAGACCATCAACTGTCACCAGGCTCCATCATCGTTCATCTTCTGACAGATACATTACATCTCTGCTGTTCATATTCAATTTTGAAAGTTCTCGAATAATTTGATCTCACCGACTAGGCAGTCTAATATGCCCATAGAGTTGATTTTTCATATTTCCCAATCGCGATATCTCGAGCAAGATGATTTTTTGATTATTACGCACCAAAAATGCAAGAGGCATGGATGAAAGCTTTAAGCATTAAATATAACCAGGGTATTATGAAAGATATCCGCGATAAAAAAGTCAGTTTCCATCATTACTAATATGATCAATCGAAGTGGTATCTCTGCATTTTTATAATTTTTGTTGTCTTTCTGTTAAATTAACAATTGTACCCTGCGATTTTTTCTAAAACAAATTCATTCATAATAATTGTTGAAGAAGACCAATCAGATTAAATTTTTTTTTCAAATTTTAATAATGAAAAATTAAAGTTAAATTTAAAAATAAAAAATAACTGCAATGTTTTATTATTGGTAAATAAATAAAAACATGAAGACAAGAACAAGACAACATAATAATAAGAATAATAATAAAAATAATAATAATAATAATAATAATAATAATAATAATAATATCATCATTTCTAAAACACAAT
>JBBMKC010203923.1:0-13756 GCA_037834085.1 Bipalium vagum
AAGTAGGACGGTGAAATACATTTGTTTTTCTTAATCGAGGACCTCTGAGCCTAAGAGCGAGAGGATTTTTATAAGTAGTAATTACAATTAATAAAATCATTTTTTGTCGGTCAGAATTGTTATCACTCATTGTAATTATATTAGTAATTTTTAATATTAATTCAAATAAAGGTATTAAACCGAAAATCGTTTTCTCAGTTTGCTTAATTAATTCGAACACAACCCTAAGCAACCTTCAACCGTTGAGACCTAAGATACATTTACGCTCCGACATTTAAAATCTTTTATCCATCAACTTAGGATCTTAACACAATGACACATACACGATATTTATAATAATAATTAATCTATAAAAAAACGATGGAAACAAATTCCAATATCTAATATATTGATATGAAATTTGTTTTACGAAATTAATAGAACAAATAATAGTGGTGGAAAGTCAAATCACTGAAAAAATGAAACGACTTACTATTTTAGTAGCTTTAAAAGTTGATTATTCCGATTTAGGAATCTCCCAAGTTTTAAAAGTCATAAGATTATTTGTACATAAAGTGCTTCAATTCGATAATGGAACAGTGTTAAAAACAGCAAAGAAAACTAAATAGACTGTTGATGACAACCCCAGAAATTCCACGAGGTCCTTTGTCAAAAATTTCAAGCTCTCAAAGCGAACAATCAGAAATGTCCTTTAAAACATGGTATACAATTTGTATGTGTTGAAGAAAGGACAAATATGGTGTTCAAAATATTTACTGAACAAAGTAATAGAAAATGATTGTATTTTTTACCAAATTTAATTAATTTTTATAATAAAAAATTCATAGTTCACTTTATATTTCTCCTAATAATGCTATTAAAAATCCTGAAAAGTTAAAAGTAAAATATGAAAATAATAATAATATTAAGTTGTAAAGAAAAAAATGGCGGTTTTTAACATCTAACTTTAAAGGAACATATGACAGCTTAAACAAAGTTTTATTTATCAAAATAGAATCCTCCAGACTGTAATAGTAATGTTTCACATTTAACTTTAAAATCAAAATATAATATAGGAGATAAAGTTAGAATTTTTAAATTTTAAAAATAAATTTGAAAAAGGATACACAGCAAAATGGACAAATGAAGTTTTTCGTATAAATGAAATTTATTTTACAAATCCTATAGTATATGGAATTATAGATAAAAATGGTGAAAAGATTCTTGGAAGATTTTATGAAAATGAATTACAAAAAACTCATTTCTGAAATTAGTAAAATTTTATTTGATTTTCATTATTTTATTTTAAAAATATATCAAAATATTATGTTTATAAATTAAAACTTTATAATTGTTTTAAATAATCTAATTTCTTAAGTTTAAGTCATAAATCATGATTATTTTTATGCAATGCATTGTAATTTCAAAAATATAAAATTTTCATAAAAATTTTTCGTTGTTCTTATATTGTAATCTGGTAATTTAAATTTTGTAGCTGTGGAATCAATTTTACATAATATTCATATTTGCATCTCAATAGATAGAAGATAGAGTTAAAGTTAAAAAGACTAAAAACAAAGTTTAATAACTGAAAGGCCTATTGTAACTGGTTTCGCAAACTAGTCCTCGTTCTTCTACCGAATCTATCAATAAAAATAAATTAATCGAAATGACCGAAATGACGGACAGAGATAGTGATCATGATGATAGCGGTAACATATATATCGATTACATTAAAATGGATACATATAGTGGAAATTCAGCCGGATTACCCGGATTTTTTTATCAAATTATTATATTATAATGCGTGAATATGGTTTTACAGAAATAGTAATGATGAACCGACTTCCCATTTATTTAAAAGGTGCAGCCCGAGACGTATTTTTAGACTTAGTAAAGATAAGATAACAATTGTTTAACTTTGGTCAATTGATAAGAAAGATTAATCGTGATAAGATTTTTTAATCACTCCAAACAATTGATATCATTGAAAACGTTTGAAAAAAACCGTTTGACCAAAGTAAAATAATTTTAATTTTATCTTTAACATAATTATTTTTTTTAACATAGATATTTTGATTTGTGAATAATTTTGTTTATATCAAAAGTGATCCAATCTCTGAAAATGTCCCCAACTCACTTTCTATTAAATAACATCTAATATCAGCGGTTCTGCAAATTCAAACCCGGTTCTGTTAGGCTAAAGTTCGTCAAAAAATGTTTCACATGAATTGATCAAATTGACATACCTCACTAAGAATTGCACCAGTCTGAGAAGTATTTTTCCTAATCAGAAAATATGTAGTCTTTATTCAAATGTCGGTCATTAGGCTTTTTCGTAAATGAGCATATGGCTGCTGAAAATCTTTCTCTAAATATTCATATTTATCAGATACAGGAAAATTAATTTAAACATTTTGGTTTATGATCCTTAGTCAACAATTGCGTTAGTATGTAAACTTTTCATGATCCAAAAATTTCGAAAACTAGTCATATCTTTAACCGAAATCAATGTTTGACAAACCATAATTATTTTCTTTCGGAATTTTTTGCGAAGGTAGTGAACCAATTACAATTTCTTTTTATAAATTATGTTTTATTACAATTTACAACTTTTTTGACAAAATAACAATTCAAATTTATTAAATTTCGATCAAAATGAAAAATTATTTATTAAAAGAAGAGTTCAATCTACAATAGGAAGTGTGTAGACTTTGCAGTAAAATAACTAGTCGAATTACGGTTCACCAGACCGTAATTGCCGAAAAATGACAATAAAAGATGAAGCTGTAAAAGTTATTAAGCAAAAGCAGAAACGGGAAATTATCATCACGTTCTGAGGATTATGATTAATTAGAAATAGTGAATATATCAATATTTTTGATATTGTTTGTCTTTTGTATTTCAAGATTTCTTGAGGTCTTTTAACTGAAATGCTAATTTGAAAGGTTAAAGAAAATGCTTCCTTGGCTGACTCAACAGAAAAGTAATTAGTTAATTTATTTAATTTTATTCTATTTTTTAAAAAAAATTCATAATTAATAAATCAATGTAATAATACATTGATTAATGAAACTTGAATTTGGGGCTGATTAAATTTCTTGTCTGTATCTTATATCTGACTTTTACTCGAATGTGAATGAGGTATACAAATCAAAAAATAATAAAGATAACATTTCTACAACTCTTATGATTTTAATACAATTTACAAAGGTTTAAAATGATACAAAATCAAAAGATCAAAATGACAGTTTTAATTAATTAAAGAAGATACTAATCTACACTAAAAGAGTGTAGACGCCCTGAAGTAAAATATCGAATAGTATGACTAGTTCACTATACCGTAAATGTTATGAAATAAACACAAAAAGAAGAATCTGTGAGATATTAAACAAAAACAGCAACGGGAAATTATATTCACGTTCTGCGTAATTAATTTAACTATTTGATTTTTCTTGGATAAAATTGAGCTGTAATAAACTCGTGAACATTTTCCTTTTATAAAATTTAGTATGTTTTCTTATCAAGTTCTGCCTTTATAGTTTTTTCTTTGTTAGCCCTTTTTTAGTGATTATAAACTAAAATTTTGTTAAGTGTAAAATTAAATTTTTGTTCTTGTATACATATTTTTTTCTTTTGCTTATACATGTTGATGTCATATTGATGTCGTCAATTATTTTAAAATGTCATGTTTCAATTATTATTTATTTTAATAATGACGTAATTATAAATGACGTACACTATCTATCAGAGCAGAGTTTCAAAAATTATGAGGAGATACAGATTTGGCTAAAAAAATGGGTTTTCACTAAATCAAAAAAATTTTTTTCATGAAAATATTTATAATCTGCCAAAACTTTGTGAGGATGTTGTTGTGAACGATGGAAATTATTCTACATAAAAAATTTTAATTTAATTGTTTCGACTTTTTAAAAAGAGGTTATAACGGCAAAATCAAGTTTGTAGACCTAATAGTATTTCTTTGTTACTAATAATTTCATTTAAGTTGATATCACTTATTTATCTTAATTTTTTATGCTCTGTTATTTTATTTGATATATATCTTTTTATTTTTAATAATTATATATTATGTGTGTTAGTTGAAAATTATTTGGAGATATTGGGATTCCAACCCAGGATCTTTCACATGGGCATGGATAGCTCTAACCACTGAGCTACATGACATTGATAGTTTGTAATATCTTTAACTCTGCTACTTGGCACTTACTGATAATTTGATTCTGATAATTCTTATTTCCTTTTGATACTGACTGTTCTGACTTTCACAAAAATAAGTCACACCAAAACAAAATAATTTAAAAAAATATTTTTAATTTTTTAAAATTTTTATTTAAATATTTTTAAAAATATTTTTATTGATATTCGTTTTTCACGTTGCAAACCAACTAAGATGGATTGAATTTGGAGTTATATAGTGAAAGCGCAAAGCAATTTGGTTAACATTTTCTTAATAATAACAATTCTGTCGTAAATACCAGATGTCCTCTGATTTTAAGTGGATGTATATTGAATAAAGCTAAGTTCTTAATAAATAATATCAGAACATCAGTTCTCAAAAGAAGCCTTAAGATCTGGACCCCAAAGCCCGCTTTGAATATGTGGCTTGAGAACATTCATTGGTGATCTGGGTACGTTTTTACAATACTATAGAAATTTTGATTCTCCCTGATTAATAAAAAGACATGAAATAAACATGACAGCAGTTTTGATTAGTCTCCTTCTGTATAAAATCCTTATAGTTTAGAATTTTATTTACAACCAGATACAAACAATGAAAAATCTACCCATTATCCTTAATGCATGATGATTACTATTCAGATACGAAAATATGTCTGATAGGCCTTTTTAAAATTCAATATAATGAAAAATGTAGAAATAAATTGTATTAGGTTTCTTTGACTTAAAATTAGATGTACCATAAAATAAGGAAACACCAACAAATAAGCATAAGTAAAATTTTATTTTTTTGATTTTGTTTTGGGATATTTAAAATTCTACATTACCAATTTCAAATATTTAATAAAATTCAGTAAAAATCATTTTTAACAAAAATATTTTTATAAAAAAATAAGTAAAAAGCGAAGAATTTCGGCGAATCGTTTTATATTAAAATCCCTTTAACCTACATTTGTTTAAATCAAACGAAACAAATCTGCTGTTGCAAATCACTTTTAGAATTTTGACCAGTTATAATGTTTAGTGAAAATGTGAAAAACGTAAACTATTTTTTTCTGATAACTTTCAAAATTTTTAATTTCGAAATTAAAGGAAGCTTTTATTGCCAATGAACATATTTCTGATGAATTGACTGGGTAAATTATTTGTCATTTTTAAATTTTGAACAAAAATTTTTCAGAACGTCAACACAGGAACTCACTGAAAGCATTAAAATAACTCAACAGGCCTTAGATTTGTTTTTAAATAATCATTATGACGACTCCAAGAGACTGTTAAAAAATCAGTGAGTTCGATTATTTAAGTTTTAAATGTGCATTATGAATTAATCAATTTTTACAAATGATTTTTAGTGATTACTTCTAGTTATTTTGACTTTTTACTTTTATCACACTTTCATTTTAAAGATTTCTTTAGAATTATATTTATAGTTTTTGTTGGTATAAATTTTTCAATTATTTATCTTGAACAATATAAAAAATGTATGAAATAAGTAATATTTTGATTAACAAGAACAAACTAATTGATTTTAAAGGACTTGAAATAATAATATTTTTAAAAGTATGCAATAATAATCATTTATTATTTCAAAGACTCAACATCTCAGAAATCCAAAATATAGTATCAAAATTTCCCATTACTATACAAATTTTGAGTTGTAGAAGACCACATCAATCACAATGAAATTTACAAGCTTAGTGGATTGCAATAGTTTTATAGTCACAGTATATAAGCGATATATATAATCTCGAAAAGTGAAATCGGCATTGATATTTTATAAACCCAAATCATTTTTTTGTGTTTATTTTAATCAAAAAAGTAAATTGCTTTATTCTCAAAATACTCTTTCTTACACCAGCCTTTTTTTTAATGGACTTACATAAAAAGAAAATTCATTTTTATAGTCAACCCTCTAAAGTTTACCATCTCTGAAGTTTGCAAATGTTTTGAGTTATATAACAGTCTTTTTCCGTTTATCTAGTATTTTGACAAGGTGCAATTTCGGAAGTTTATCATTGTCTAAAGTTTTCCTTTTTTTTGAAAAACAGTACGTCACAAACTTTAGAGGGTTGACTGTATTTTTAGGAAAAATGAATTGGCGTGATGCTTCATTTATATTTAAGATTGTGGGACTTCGAAATAATATAACGATATTTCTAATTCTGAATTCAAATTTATATTTTTAGATAATATTGGTTGAAGAAAAGATTTTTGTCAAATTGTATAAAAAATTTACATCGATAATTTTTTGCCAATTTTCATGTTGAACTATTCTTCATCACCAAAAAATTCTTAGAATTTTTGGCGAAAAATTGTGCCAAATATTTTCAAATTCTTACATAGATCTAAGTTTTACACACCAGAAAGAATCTTTTCCGTATTAATGGTTAAACCAACAATTTGTAAGGATCGTCGGGTTTTTGTCATACCTATTTTCAGATATTTTTCTTGCTGCTTTGTGAAGCATTCTTGTTCTTATTATAATAATTTTTAGAAAGATATCAAATTTCTTCTTATAATGTTGTCATTATACTTCAGAAATTTACAAATTTAAAAAGCGTAACATTTCTTATATAAAATACATACTTCAAAATTTCACAAAAAAATACTTATAAAACCTGTCATTATTTTTATATTTAAACATAAAAAATTTAATCAAATATAATATCCAATTTCCATTATTCATAAAATAGGGAAAATAATCCCCTTCCCAATTCAACATATATTTCTTAGTGCTCAATATTGAACTATTTATTCATTTTATCTTACCAGATCATTAGTTAATGGTTAGATTACAGCCATTTTGTTTAATTTTTTATTTCTCAAAGTCTTGCCATTTTCTTTTACAGCATCAAAAAGCCATACGCAAACGAGAATGACGATATTTATTGCCAGAAAACTGGCTTGACCAAGCTAAACTTCGTACATTATTTTGTTCAACAAAGAAATGTAGAATAAATTAAGCACGCAATATGAAATATTAATGGAACAATGTTATTAAATCCGTGATGAAATAGCAGGATAATAATTGCAACGTCATGTATAATGTTTTTTGCTTAAGAGTAATAATTTAATGCTGATGAAGACCATTTTTCAAATCACACTTGGAAAAGGAAACATTTAAAACATTTTCTAAATTCTCATCTAAGATATAAAGTTTAATTTTCAGAATTATTAATTACCCTAGATTAATAAAAGGTAAATAAATAATGACACAAGATGAAATTATTCATTAATGGTTACAATCAATAACTTTTAATAATTGACTAAATTTTATCAACTTTATTGATCTTTTTCAATGTCCATCACTGTGAAGGCCTACATTCATTATTCAAGATCAAAAAAGGTTTTGTGTGCCTCATCAGCAACTGTGATCTGCATTTTATTTTGTTTTATAAACAAGAGTAAATATTAAGTATTTTAACTCTATTCTTAATATTTTTATCTAATAACATAACATAAAACATACAAACTTGATTTCAAATTGCTTAATACTTCCTCTGTATACTGAGTTCCATAATTGGTTATGATCACGAAAAAATGCGACGCCAAAATCACCAAATTCATCTCCATATTAAAAGTTCATAATGTGATTTTAATTGAAGAAAATATACCACAATGTCTTCATGGACTGTTCCTGATAAAAGGCACGAGTTGATATTTCTGAATAAAAAGACAAAATTTCAGATTTATACAATTTATATGAAATCGAGTCCAACTATAGGTTGATACACAGGCAATAATATTAAATAAATGGAAATTATAATTATATAAAACTAATTCCAAAATGTTTCATTTACTTGTTGTTTAGCGCAGGATCTCGAATGTATGCAGCTTTGGGATATGCCACTGTAATGTTCATGCAAGCTGTAGTGACTATGGAATCCGTAAGTTTTCGAATTTTGTCAATCTTACAATTCTTTGGTCTTATTAATCACGTTTTCAAACGTTTTCAGTGATATCAATTGATTGGAGTGATTATAAAAATATTATCACGATTAATCTTTCTTATCAATTGATAGGCAAAATGTCTTAAGAAAATCAAAGCAATTACTTTTCATATTTCGTTGATCGTCAATCATTATTTTTCACCTAGTGACAAATTACAAATCAAAAATAAAATTTGACAAAAATCGATAAGAAATCCTTCAACTTTCACTTTTAAAAATTTCGAAATTATTCTTTGGTGACCATTTGCATAAGAAAGTATTAAATTAAACTATATTTTTCCATTATAATTCTCTGTGAAAATAATTATAATTTCGTTTATTACACAGAGCACCATATACTTAATTACGTTTCAATATTATTTTATAAAATAACATTATTTGTCAAAATTTTTTTTTATTGTTCATTTCTGAAGAGGAATGATTTTCTCTTTTATAAGATTTAATGAACTGATTCTTAAATAATAATATTAATAACATAAACGATTTTTTAAAAATCTCGTTTGGTTTCTAATCTGTGATATTTTTAACGAAGAGCCTTTAATGATATAGAGGTGTATTAAAAAAAGAAAGAATTAAAAAGTTTGATCTGATATGGTAACGTCACAATAAAAGGAAAAGTATATTTTAAAATATACTGGTGTCCAAAAAAGTAGTACACTTTTATTATGAAATTTGAAGTATTTCAAAAAATATTTTTGAGGATTCATATAGATATTAAGTTTTGGTATTTGATTTAGATTATATATACATTACTTTTTATTCACTTATTGCTGTAAATAATGGTACAATTATCAGAATTTCAAAAAGGCTTTTTATGTGGATTATTGGAGGCTGGTATGAGCATCAGGAATGTCGCACAAAGAATGGGTGTAACAATTAGGACAATCCAAAAGTGGTGGAACCAATTTCGAAAAGAAAGCAATGTCGACAGAAAGACCGGATCTGGCCGTCCTTCCAGGACAACAGAAAAACAAAATGCAGCTTTGGTTTTGAGTGCCAAAAGAAATCGTTTCAGACCGGTAATTAAAGTTGGAAATGAATGGATAAAGGTGAATAAATTAACCTGCTCCTTACGCACGTAAGACGAATCGCAATTGATGCTGGATACAAATCGTGTTAACCTGTCATCAGAATTCCTCTTGGACACTATCACAGATTTTCAAGGCTTCAGTGGGCTCGTAATCATCAGTATTTGGTTGAATGTATTAAGAAAGGTGGTGGTCAGAAATCCTCTTTAGGGCCACATACATAGATTGTTAATTTATTCCATTAAATTCGTGGGTCAGCATATATCGACATATATATCAGCAAATAGTTCGGTTGCTTCTAATTTATGATCTCCTTCTTTGTCCTGATGGTTTGCGTTTTATGTCTTTGACAAGCGTGGCATGATCGCACTACTTCCTGAATCATTTGTCCCATTTTTTTAATTTTGTATCTATCTTTCATGTAGTATTCAATTTTTTCTGATCCTGCGTGAGTCAATAGTCTGTGAATTTAATTTTATTTATCGCTTCTTCACCTGAAATAAAATTCCCTTCCTTATTATTCTTTATCGTATTGAGGTTTTCTATCTTCACTGTATTTAATGTCTTCGTTTTAGGTTTTCCTGTTTTACCTTCCTCATGTTGTATCCGACATTGAGTACATGTATCGTATTTTTGCCTATACAGCAGATCTGCATTTGTGTGGTCTGTCCCTTACGGTACTCTAATTGAATATCTAAACTGCTCAAATAATTGATCCACGTTTGGAACTGTGTAATGGCCTTGTGGTCTGTTCGCAACAAAAATTTCCTGCCGTACAAAAAATGATTAAAGTGCTTACAAGAATATTAAATAGCAAGCAACTCTTTTCTGTTCACGCAATAACCATTTTCGTGGCTATTCAACGTGTGAGATCCATATGCTACTACCCGTTCTTTACCATTATTATCCATTTGCGATAAAACTGCACCAATAGCGTCAAAACTTGCGACCGTATCAAGAATAAAGTCTTTTCTTAGATCTGGAAAGCACATTATTGGACTTGACATCACAAATGCTTCTTCTGCAATTTCTTTTCACACAAGCGTTCCAAAGCCCCAGCCTTTCTTGCATAATCATTGATGAATTTCCTATAATAATTGCATATTCCTATGAAACTTCGTAGACCTTTTACGTGCCAACGCCTTTTTCACTTTCTCCTTTATTATTTTTGCAAATGATTGGATATCTTCGTTTCCTCTCTTTGATATTGTAATAGGTTTTCCCAATCTGAGATCATGTCCACCGGTTCTGCAAAAGCTAGTCGCAATCTAGCTTCAAAGCCATCTGATTTTGAAGCTGTTTTTTCATAATCTTCGATGAGGTCTTCATCAATCATGGCGTAGATCATCCTTTCTCTGGCCTTTTTTGACTTTTCTAATAAATCAAAATACCTTCGACATTGGCCAATAAATTTTTCGATGTTGTCCCCTTTTGCAGAATTTTGGGTAACACTCTTCCAGCCAGTGGGTCTACTGGTGTGGTCACCATGTTAATCTGTTCAGTATTATCAAGAAAATCCATAATATAAAGATATATTTCAAAAACAATAATTTCGGTCCTGTTCTGATTATTTAAACAATAATCATTAATAAATTAAATTATTTCCATTACAGTTATTTATTTTCATTATTTACAGGAACATATTGATGATGCTGGAGATGCAATCAAAATTTCATTAGCAACAACCCAAAGATTTAGACGGAAAAGATCAACATTATCTAACCCAATGATTTTTAAAACCAAAAGTGCCCAACTAGCCGAATTTGCTAAATACACAGATAGTAATAATTATTTCTAATTTTTTCTGAAAAACTTTATTATCTCTCAAATATTCAGGTCAATGTCACGCTGAATTGTGCTACGCTGAAAGTCTTTTGGAGAAGGCTCTTTTGACTTTCATTCAAGATGAAAACTTGATAGCTCTCATTAAAGGAAGTCTAAAAATCCGAGAATGTTACAAAATATACAAGTAACTTTTTTCTTATTTTATTGAAACTATCTTATTCTTTTATTCAGAGACTGTTGGGCTATTCTTAAAGTAAAAAACTGGAACTCTGAATTCATAAGAACAACTTTTGAAAGTGGAGTACGATTTGGAATAGGGGCCTTTAACTTAGTACATTTTCCATTTTTACAATAATAGTAAATCAATGTGTCTAGATGATTTCCATGCTTCCAACGAGAATCTTGAAGTTGCTAGAATTTGTAGGATTTGAAGGCAACCTGGTAAATGTATTTTTCGTCCTCAATTGTTTTAATAGAGTAAACAAATCCACGCCCAAACTATATATTAATTCAATATTCATCTTCTATTTTAAATAGACGTTTGAGATTGTTTACTTTCAGTCGATATATAGTGTTCAAACCTAATCTTTAATATTCTTACAAGCATAGCTTAGATATTATTCACTAAATAGCAATATTAATTTTATCAATGGAATCGACTACTTAATATTGGAAATTAATGTAATTTCAATAATTAAAATTGTTAACTGCTTTGTTTCAATTATAAACTAAAACTAAAATTAATTTACTTGTTTGTTGTCAAAATTAATTATTAATACAGGGATTTAATCTCATTTTCAAAATGTTTACCTTCGTTTTAAAATAGAAAATTCAACTTTGGATTTATGAACTTACTTTTTGAAAAAAATTACAAAACAAATTTTATTCATAAAAGATTACGCTTACATAAAAGAAATGTTCTTTCTTCGAGTGATTTAGGATCATTCCGTCTAACCGAAATCAACGAGATTCTTTTGAATGAATAGTTCATAATTTACGAGATTTGTTTCAATGAGAGTTTGATTTCAAATATTGTTTTGCCTAAAATGTTAACCAAGGAAGATGTAACTTGAATAATTAAAACTGTTAATGTATTATCAATTGTTTTTATTGAAACGGGGACATTATACAGATTAAATTTTGCCCAAGAGCTTTCAGTGTAATGCTATCATCTTCATCAATGGTACTTTGTAAGAACTGGTCATGTTCATTTGTCAATGCTTTCTTTCGTACCTCACCTTTTAACTTACTATCTATTCTACCTTCCTTTAAATATACCTTTAAATATATAATTTTTAAAATATATCTTTATTACAAAATAAACTGTTGTTAATTTGATATTTAGAACAACAGCTCTCTTTTTTGGTATGGCTGTTAAGATACGAATCGATTATTCGTTTTCTATCTTCATTTGAGAACATGAGATAATTTTTAAAATTATTCAAAAAATTTACAAAACTTATTTAATTATGCATTTAAAAGAATTTAAAATTGATTTAAATTAAATTGATTTACATTAAATTCAAAAAGTAAGTTCATAAATTCAAAATTAATGTAAAAACCCTGTAAATTAGATTTTTAAAATTATACGAGCTATTAACATAGCCGTGTGCCAGAGAAGATTATATTTATTTTTAAGTGTAAATATTTATGATTTTTTATTTTATTACAAAGTTCAAATAAAAATATTTTTTCCAAAATTTAGATTAATTAACATATTGTCGATAATTGTGAAACTTTAAATCCATTTGAAAATTATTATGAAGGTAAAGATTTATGAAAAATGTGCAGTAATGAATTAATGGCACCACAGATTATATAAATACATGAAATTAATACATGATATTAAATGTTTCATCATTTTGGCATTTATAATAATATTTAGCATCTGATCATTATATAAACATAAATTGAAACCATTTTGTGTATTATTTATAAAATAATGTTTTTGGTCATCTTAATTTTCAATCTTGATAAATTAATATACTTAATATTTATCTAAATATGGTACTCAATGCCTGAACCCTCTTTTCTCATCAGCGATGTTTGAAAAAGTTAGTTTAAATCATAACCAAAGAAAATCTTATCATTTGATTCAAAACTATAATCAATGAGGGAGGAATCATTTAAGACACTATTGACATTTAGAACTCATTTAAATTTCAAATTGAGATTCAAAAGGCCGTTTCTTTTTTCTTTCATTATTTGGTTATTTTACTGTAATATTCATACGTGTTGTGGATAAAAAGTCCTTCGATTCGTATAGAATTAAGAATGATAATATTGATGAAACTTTCAATATATCAAATGAAATATATAGGTAAACAGAATCAGTTTTCTAAGTAACCAGCTCCTGGTTTTCTTCGTTTATCGATTTACTAATGAAGAAACCATTTTCCAAGAAATATGACTTCTTTTCATTGAAAAATTTTATACTAATCTTGTGAGATCCTCTATGGATTCAATTTTCTGTCCTCGTAAATTCTTTTTCAAATCATTAAAAAAAAAGAAATCACCCAGAGTCAAATCAGAGCTATTTGAGACCAGTACCAAGCCCTTTCCACCGAATACAGTTATCGTTCCATGAGATGATTTAATAAAAAAATTCAATTATATTTTCTAATATCAATTGCTTTATGTAGAAAATTTTAAGGACTTCTTAATTTAAATCTGTAAAAGTCTATGGACTTTTTACACAAGTATTAGGTTTCCAAAAGAGTAATTGCGGTTGTTTAAATAATTTACTTTAAGTTAAAACTTTTAGCGATTTACAAAATATTATAAATTAATTTTATTACCATTAAAAGCATATTTTAT